>QXTE01000079.1:4180981-4316185 GCA_003942145.1 Platysternon megacephalum
GTATAAGAACCCTGGGACATGATCATACATCATCTCAGATCTGCTTTGGTTTCAAGAGGGAGGAACCTTAAGCCATAAGGATTGAGATCCCCAGTCTTTGACTGGAGCCACCCTGAATATGGACATTGGACTATAACCTATGGACTATTTCTAAAAGGACTTTTGGCAACTACAGGCTCACCTCTGCTATGTATCTAAACCTCAAGAATTGAATTCAAGTCTGTCTGTGTATTGATCTTTTAACCAACACTCTCTCTCTTTTCTTTTTAATAAATTTTAGCTTAGTTAATAAGAATTGACTATAGTGTGTATTTTGGGTAAGATCTAAGTTATAATTGAACCTGGGTATGTGGTTGATCCTTTGGGATTGGAAGAACCTTTTCTTTATATGATGAGATAAGATGTTCAATAATCATCATCATATCTGACAGGTGTGTCTGGACAGAGGCCTGAGGCTGGGTACTTTAAGGGAACTGCATTGTTTGGACTTCTGAGTAAACTGTATGGTAATATAGAAGTTGTTTTGTGCTGGCTTGGAAAATCTAAGTACTGGAAGATCCACCAGCGTTTGGGGTTTGTCTGCCCCGTTTTGTTTGCAGTTCACCCTGATTGAGTGACCTCAGCTGGCTCCAACAGGCAGTACCGTCATAGTGGAGTCATATGATTTCATCAGAATCTCAGCTTTCATTTTTTAAAAAAAAGCAAGTTTCTAGTCCCTATGGACCATGGTTCCAGAGAAAAGCTTGACAATGTGAACCATAAATACCAGAAAGCAAATTTTAAAAATCCAGAATTTACTGGCTTTTTTTTAAACTTATGATTTTTAAGCTAACCCTGTGATGGGTGGGGGGGTATAACTTTTTTTTAGCTTTTTTGGATGCAATACTGTTTCATGCTGTAAATATTTTCCCATTTTGATTTAATTCTCATTAAAGAGGAAAGAGAGAGAGTGTGCTTCAGCATTTAAAAATTTAAAAATGTAATGAAATATTAAACCTGGCAGTGTTTCTTCTCTTCCACCAGTATTAAAGGCAGGGTGCAAATTGATTTGCAATCATACTCTTATTCTGGGCTCCCACACTTCCAGGGTCACAAATAATATCTTTCAGCAAGACAGATACCTCCAGCAAGAAGTTTAAAAGGCCAAATGTACAATAATGACAAACTTTACTTTCAAACCATTTTGCAGTCAATAAGAGGAATGATCTGGATGATGGGATGGACTGCACCCTCAGCAAGTTTGCAGATGACACTAAGCTGGGGGAAGAGGTAGATATGCTGGAGGGTAGAGATAGGGTCCAGATGGAGCTAGACAAATTGGAGGATTGGGCCAAAAGAAATCTTATGAGGTTCAACAAGGACAAGTGCAGAGTCCTGCACCTAGGGCGGAAGAATCCCACACACTGCTACAGGCTGGGGACCGACTGGCTAAGCGGCAGTTCTGCAGAAAAGGACCTGTGGATTACAGTGGACGAGAAGCTGGATATGAGTCAACAGTGTGCCCTTGTTGCCAAGAAGGCTAATGGCATATTGGGCTACATATAGCCAGCCGATTGAGGGAAGTGATTATTCCCTTCTATTCGGCACTGGTGAGGCCACATCTGGAGTATTGCATCCAGTTTTGGGCCCCGCACTACAGAAAGGATGTGGACAAATTGGAGAGAATCCAGCAGAGGGCAATGAAAATTATTAGGGGGCTGGGGCACATGACTTATGAGGAGAGGCTGAGGGAACTGGACTTATTTAGTCTGCAGTCTTCAACTACCTGAAGGGGGGCTCCAAAGAGGATGGAGCTAGGCTGTTCAAAGTGGTGGCAGATGACAGAACGAGGAGCAATGGTCTCAAGTTGCAGTGCGGTTAGATATTAGGAAAAACTATTTCACTAGGAGGGTGGTGAAGCATTGGAATGGGTTACCTAGGGAGGTGGTGGAATCTCCATCCTTAGAGGTTTTTAAGGTCTGGTTTGACAAAGCCCTGGCTGTGATGATTTAGTTGGGGTTGGTCCTGCTTTGAGCAGGAGGTTGGACTAGATGACCTCCTGAGGTCTCTTCCAACTCTAATCTTCTATGATTCTAAGAGGTATTCATAGAGTCTAAGGCCAGAAGGGACCAACATGATCTAGTCTGACCTCCTATACAACGCAGGCTGAATTACCAAAGCCCTATGGACACACAGACTTCTGGGCACAAAATGGGTGGGATATTTCCTTTAAATTGTAAGATCAAGTGTATAAGTCACACAAAACCCAGTGGAAATGTTCAGGGATGACAGGCTTTCTCCACTGCTTTTGAGAACCATCTGTATACACGTTAGGAATGATTATGACATCTTGGGAGCTGACAAAAAATCATATGAACAGCTGGTGAAATGTTGCAACCTCCCAGTGCCCTTCATATACCTTAAACAAATTTGCCTCATTTAACGATACACAGGGTGGCTGGAAGATCAACTCATAGACAAATTCATGTGATTTAATATCTTATTATTCCAATCCCAAATAAAATTAATATACAGCACCTAAGAAAAAATGGGGGGTAAACAACCGAATCCTTCTCAGGCTTTGATGAAGTCTTAGAAGTATGTTCAATTTCCTTGGAAAACAGTAAAGAAAAGAACAGTGCATCTCAAAAATGCCTCTTCTCTGAATCCACTTAATGAAATCTGGGCAGCAAGAGAATCCACTCTGCAGATGAAGTGCAATCAGTGAGTTTCCAGTACACCCAGCATTCCAGCATTGTCAGAGAGCAGAAATAGCCAGGCCTTGTTTTTTAAATTAGTGCACTGAGATGCCTACCTCTTATCTTCTGCTCTACTTAAACAATAATAACAGAAGCTCAGACATTCCTTGAGGATTAACATCTTGCTGGGAGTAATTGATTGTCCTGAAATACAGCCCAGGGACCCCTACAGCGGGTCATTAATCTCCAGGAAAATTCCTTGCTGCTATTATAATTTAAAAATTAAAATTCCAAACCAAAGGTGATAGTGATCCATAGCCAAGGATGTATGGCTTGAAAGCAGTATGGGAATAGTCTAGCTGAAAGGTGCTATAGAATTATCCTGAGTTGTTGTTGTGAGACATTGACATCTCACAGAGAGGCAGCATGAAATTATCTTGCACAGGTGATTCTTGTGAATTTCCAAGCATCAGTCCAACAGGTACCCAGTACTTGTGGATCTGAGGAGAAGTTCAAGCCCGCACTCAATTACTCTTCTTCAGTTTGGACATTATGGTGCAATAGCTATCGATATAGATTGCAATGAATTTTAACTGAGTTGAATATAGCGATGTAAAAGACCGGAATCCTTGTGTCCATTCTGCAATTCTTTAAATCTTGCATTCAAGAATTACAGCATTTAGAGAGATGCCTTTTTATTCAAGTGGTGATTCATAGGCTATGGCTCTTAGATAGATTCATAGACTTATAGACTCTAAAGCCATTGTGATCATCTAGTGTGGCATCCTGTTAGCACAGACCATATAATTTCTCCCAAATAATTCCTAGAGCAGATCTTGTAGAAAAACATCCAATCTTGATTTTTAAATGGTCAGTGATGGAGAATCCATGACTGGCAGATACAGTCAGTATGTGGTATTTTTTTCTGCGCTTATTTTACTTGTATTAATTTTGATTTATAATGACATATATGAAAATGCTTCCCTCCTGGGCTCCATGCATCCTTGCCAAAATTTAAAAATCCATTTAACAGAAGTAAAGCCAGTGTCTACTCCACAGCTCTCAGGCAAAAATAACCAATCTCAGTTGACTCTTCTCCCCAACACAGAGAGATTCCATTGTGCATGTCCCTTCCTCTCCAAAAGCCTGGGTAGATATGTAGTGTGGCCCCCTCTCCTCCCCGCAGCATGGTCTGAAGGTCACCACTAGAACTAGCTAGAGCAAGGATCGGCAACCTTTGGCACGCAGCTCGCCAGGGTAAGCACCCTGGCGGGCTGGGCCAGTATGTTTACCTGCCGCGTCCACAGGTTCGGCCAATTGCGGCTCTCACTGGCCGCGGTTCGCCGTCCCAGGCTGATGGGGGCAGCGGGAAGCAGCAGCCAGCACATCCCTCAGCCCGCGCCACTTCCCGCTGCCCCCATTGACCTGGGACGGCGAACCGTGGCCAGTGAGAGCCGCAATCGGCCGAACCTGCAGACGCGGCAGGTAAACCTGGCGGGCTGCGGGCCAAAGGTTGCCGATCCCTGAGCTAGAGGGTGACAGTTCCATTTCGCAGCAACCTTCACGTTTTTAGAATTTGTTTTTGTTCTGCATTTGAACAAAACCTTCTGAACATTTTCATGAAAATGTAATTGTGTTGAAATGTCTCTTTTCAGCTCAGAACCTGAGCTTTTTGATCTGGGACAGGGGGGTTAGGTCCAGGGGTCTCCAGTCACTTTTGACAAGCCCAAGATTGACTTGCTCCCTATAGCCTGGTGGTTAGGAGCGTAGCCTAGGATGTAGGAGATCTGGGTTCAACTTCCTGCTCTGCCTGGTTCAAAGCAGGATTTTTCATCCCAGATCACTCTGAATTCGGCAGAGCAGGGACTTAACTCACATCCCAGGCTAGTGCCCGGAACACCAGACTACAGTGTGTGAGTCTTTTTCATTAGAAGTGACCAGAGAGCCCTGCACTCACTGCCCAACCTCCACTTCCTGACCAAACAGTAGTTCAATAGAGTGTTGGGCCGTGGGCTTGGGAAGAATGGATGAAGTGAGTCCCTGAAAGGAAAAACTGAAATCACCAGTTCTATTGACATTCCCAGAGAAAGGTCATTCCAAAGTGGGTGCTGCTTTTTTGGCTGGCATCCCTTCCTGTCCTGTGCCCAGTGGTGTTCTCAATCACAACTTCTTTCAAATCCATCACATGCTCAGGAATAAGGGCACAATTAGTTGGCACTCCCTAGCCAACACTTGTTTTCCTGTGAGGACTGATACCCCAAAGTAACCTCCCGCGCCTGGTTAGTGCAGCCTGTGGATTATGATGGCAGGTGTCTCCAAGTAGCACTATTGTACGTAGTCTTTCAAATCCCCTTTCTTAGCACATGAACAAGTTTTTAGTCTTTTGAAGAAACGTGGTGCCGGTGTTAGTTTGGGTTTGCAAAGGTCCTTTGAGAGCATTTTCTCCCTCCCTTACCTTCTTTAACTAGAGTTAAATCCTGGGGCAGAATAGCTTCCCAGGAACTGTTGCCTGGGCTGAGATTTCTGGAAGAAGGGACTTCCTACAAGCTGCTCTGTTCCCAGTCTAGTGTATATGTGTAAATAACATTACACTGAGAATACACCCAGCCACCACATCACTGATTTCTCCTCTTGTGGGAAGTTGGCCTGAAAGACCCTGGAATTTGGCTATTGCTCAGCAGAAAGGGGACATTGGTATCAGCCATAAGTGACGAATAGTTGATCACTCAAAAGGGAGCTTTCAGGCTACTTGTGAAAAATGCAGAGCTATCAAATCTAAAGAGTTGTGCTGGTGAGGAGTGTTAGGAAAACTTCTGTGGGACTTTAGACAAGGTGAGGTAACTTTTAATAGTTCTTCCTCTGCAGAGTAGAAATGACAGATGGCGAGACAGAACCCAAAGAGCTGGGCTGAGGCCAGTTAAATCTGGCAACATAAGTACAGTTTTATAATTATGTCAGGCTTTCCTCAGGGATCAGAGATGGAAATCGACATAGGACTGGTAGGTAAATGCCAAGATTTAGTTCAAGACAGCTAAATTCTATTGCTACTTGTAATGACTGATGGTGGAACGCATAGGAAACTGGGGAAAACCTGCATCTTTCTTATCAGTGCAGTAAAAAGGGGTTTCAGACTGACCATGACAACAGACCGTATAGGAATCCTAAAGTATATGTGATTCCAATTATATAGCAGGATAGCCAATAGGCATCTCAGAATATGACATAACTGCCCTGGGTGCCAATGCTAAGAAGCTAAAGGGGAAAATCTAAATCCCAGTGATTTAGGAGAACTCCTGGGTCTCCTCACAAGCTGCAAGTAATAACAAACAGGGATAATACAGGGCTATCAACAGTTGTTTCTAAAGGCTTGTAGAGTTAATGTGTATTTGTGTCATCCAAACTGGTGGTTTTCTATGTGATTAAAAGCCACTGATATGTTTCTGGATAATATGAGGTTACTGAATTAGGAAGAGACTCCAAAGCCAATCGATGGTGCAGACATTTGGCACTGGACATAGAACGAGCCTGTGTAAGAAAGATACAAGTAGAGATGGGCAGGAAATGGGCTTCCCATCCCATGAGAATTTTCAAGATTTTCAAAATTTTCCCTGTCATGAATTGGGATGAAAAGTCAAAATCCCCAAAATTTTCCCAAAACCAAAAAGGTGAAGAAAAAAATTCATGTCAGCTGAAATGTTTTGTTTTGATCATTTCTAAGTGCTTCATTTTTATTTTGACCTTTAAAAAACCTACAAATTAACTAATTTCAAAACAAAAAGTCATTTCAAACAGAAAAACTGAACTTTTCATCAAAAATGTTGAAACGCCTTGTTTCGAAAACTTCAGAACTTTTGTTAAAAACAGAAAATTTGTCAAATCTGACTTTTTCCCATGAAAGTTTTCAATGTCCACAGATTGGCATTTTCCAATAAAATAATATTTTGTCGAAAAATTCCCAACCAGCTGTAGTTAAGGGTAACCTCCTTCCCCCTTTATGTAAAAGAGTGTGGGGTTTTATGCAGTCAGGAGCTGTGTTAATAGAAAAGGGCAGACAAGCACTGGAAGAAGAATTAAAAGCATGGTAGCTTGGAAACTGTAGGATACAAATACAATTAAAGAATTAGAGTTAGTGTAAGTTTGGTTAAGGAAATATATACGTTGTAAAGAAAGGCCCTGGCTTGCAAGTAGAAGTCAGGCCTTTAAAATAAATGAGTTAAAAGGCCAGAAGGAATGACATAGGGAGGATGTCTAGTTCACAAAAATAACGAATGAGATAAGGGGAAATGTCTAAAAAGAAGGCCTCTGACCAGTAGGGGTGACTGCAAATGGTTTTAAATAAGGCAAAAGAAATCTGTCTTAAAATGAGCCAACATGGCCTTACCAATCCACACACCAGTGTTATCTCAAAATGTAGAGCCTATGTGAACCCAGGTACAAAAACAGTTGGTCAGCAAGATGGAGGGGAGGAAAGGCCTTGGGAAGAAAGGAGAATGCAAACCTTATCTGGACTGACTGGAAATAAGGGTGACCTGTCTCAAATTGGTTTTTAGCTGAAGTTAGTAATTGGAAATAACATCATTTGTTTGTTGAAAGGTTTAAAGAGTTATGAATTGAAGGGTTCTTTTTCAGACCCTATCTAATTATGCTGGAATATGCTAGAATGAGATGCTCATCTCTAGGTCTGGCCTGTTTGTAAGTATACTGATCACATGCTTATGAATACTTTGTTCCTTTATTGGGTATAGTGACTGCTTATATTTAGATAGTTAGACATGGTTAGAGCAAATGCATAATACTATTTGGCCTTTGGATGTAATAAAGGAATTTATGGTTAAATTGGTGTTTGGTGATTAATAAAAATAATTTCAAAATATTAATAATTCCAACTGAAACCATTTAAGTGAAGAGCAGTGTGCATTTAGGGACATATTTCCAAAGTTAGTCAAGTACAATTGCATGCTAATAATTGTGCCATCTTCCACTTTCATATAAATAACTGATGTGTCGGTGCTCAAGGACAAGAACCAGTTACTTATGCACAGATACCTGCTTTTGGATGCATATGTCAAGTATTTGCTGGCATAAGTTAGGTGCATGCAAATGTACATGTGCAATTGCATGTGCTTCACTTTGAAGATCTATGCCTTAGGCCTTGTCTACACTACGGGGTTAAGTCGACCTAAGTTAAGCTCCTCCAGCTATGTGAATAGCTGGAGTTAACGTAGCTTAGGTCGAATTATTGCAGCGTCTGTACCGCGCTGCATCGACGGGAGACGCTCTCCCGTCAACTTACCTTAATTTTCTCGTTCCGATGGAGTAGTGGAGTCAACTGGAGAGCGCTCTGTGGTCGACCCCCGCTGTATCGATCGCAGCAGCATCGATCCCCAGTAAGTGTAGACATGGCCTGAATTTAATACACTAAGGGTATGTCTACACTACCCGCCGGATCGGCAGGCAGCGATTGATCCAGCGGGGATCGATTTATCGTGTCTAGTCTAGATGCGATAAATCGACTCCCCGGCGGTCTCCCGTCGACTCCTGTACTCCAGCGCTGCGAGACACCACGGTAAGTCAATCTAAGTACACACACACACACACACACACACACACACACACACACACACGCACGTGTAAACCAGGGCTAAAGAATTCTTCAAGTATATGGAAAACATGTTACAGAAATTCAAAATGCAAGGGAAACCAGATAGATTTCTGAAAGAGGCTGAGGGGCCACTCGAGCTATTCAGTTAGCTCAACATTGGAAATTTCTTTTGGAGTCAGGGATGGTTTCCTAAGCTAAACAAAGTCCACAGGGGACTTCCTACTTGACTGCACTCTCCTTCCACTGCTACGTGGAGTAGCACCCTCACAGCAAAAGTGAAGCAATGTGAAGGAAGATCATACTCTGGCTTCTGCTGTCCTTGTTCTGGAGGTAAACAGAAAGTCTCCAGCACTGTCAGGACCTCTTGCCAACACTAAATTCACTTGGAGCCAACACAGAGGCTGAATAGAAGAGCCATGAATAGCCCCCATAGATTTCATTGGGAATACTCAGAGTTAGGTATATGCAATGTGAGTAAAGTTGACAGATAGTTGAGAGAGACTATGCCATTCTTGTCCAAAAGTCTTGAATCATGTGTTCGTAGCAGAACCAACAACTTCAGTGCAAAGACTGTACATGATACAGACAATACCCACTGCAGATGAAATACAGTCAGTCTTTCCCCTCTGATTCTAATTTTAGGGCTTTATCTATAATCTTTCTTCTCATTCACACATTGCCAATCACAAGTAGGGCAGAATTTCTGTTGGTCCAGTTTGGCTTCCATATGTTCAATACTAGGGAGGGCCTTGCTTTCCCTTGGACAGATTTCTGCTTTTATTTAAAAAGTGCATAATCTTCATGTGTTGACAGAGCTTCCAGATGGCTCTTGTGCATTTCCTGAAGCACAAAGAACCTTATCAGCTGTTAATATCACAACCCCTCTGGGAAAAATACCTCTGGGCTCTTTGACCATCGCATTTTTAAATATACATATTTGATTTTAAAAAATAGATGTTGCCTTTGTGATCTCAGGAAGATTTTAGGATTTGCCCCTATAAAGAGAAGGGAGACAAAAATACAGGAGACTTCTAAAATAAGTTTTCATGGTTCATCTAGGAGAACTATCGTATCTTCACAGCAATCTCCATCACTCTAACTTGGCCAGTTCACTGGGTACCGGGCTCTTTAATATGCATATCATTGACATTTGAGACCCCAAACCCACTGATTTCGGAGGGAGAACACTATATTTCCACATTTTCCAGTGCAGATTCCCCATTTAGAAGCATTTTGCAAGGCAAAATCAGACCACCTTTCTCCAATGTAAGGGCTAGATCAGGGGTAGGCAACCTATGGCACGCGTGCCAAAGGCGGCATGCGAGCTGATTTTCAGTGGCACTCGCACTGCCGGGTCCTGGCCACTGGTCCGGGGGACTCTCCATTATAATTTAATTTTAAATGAAGCTTCTTAAACATTTTAAAAACCTTATTTACTTTACATACAACAATAGTTTAGTTATATATTATAGACTTATAGAAAGAGACCTTCTAAAAACGTTTAAATGTATTACTGGCACGTGAAACCTTAAATTAGAGTGAATAAATGAAGACTCGGCACACCACTTCTGAAAGGTTGCCGACTCCTGGGCTAGATTGTCCCTAGCCCTAACACAGCCACATGGCGGGAATAGAGGGCAGTGAGGATTCCGTATAATTTTCAGGCTTCATGAGGGCTTTCCAGATCATAGCTGCTGGAGCTCATGGGAGCACAGGGCTGCACTCAAGGTGCTCCCCATGAGAGCAAGTGGACAGGAAAGGACATAGAGTCGGTTGACCCATGGCTCCTCTCCATTATCCCAGGTACCTACTAAGTAGAGCTGACTGGGTGTATGCTACACCCCAAAAAAGGGAGGTGCTACATGTTCCACCCTCCCCCAAGCAGAACAGAGGAGCCCCAGGAGGAATTGTCTCTCTGAGGAACAGTGCTTTCCCAAGGCACCCTTTGAGCCCTATTTTATCATTGCAGTTTTAGATTTAGAACTGAAGGTCCTCAAAACTGTCAGCAGCCACAGACGAGGCAGAAGTGCCACTCTGTAGAAAACATGGAAATCTAGTATCTCCTTTCATGATAGGTTCTGACTTTGCACCCATTGAAGGCACTGGCAAAACATCCATTGTTAGGATTATGCCCACAGGTCCCAAAATTATGAAAAAATATGGAATCCATGGTGTGATTTGATGTCATACCAAAGGGCCTTTTTCCTGCCTCCTGCCTCACAGGACTGTTGGCATGGGGCCAGCTTCTACTACCTTTACTCTCCTTGAGTAGCACCTCGCTCCACAAGCCGACCCATTGCTGTCGACTGGGGCAATTCCTAGAATAAAGTGCTACTCCCCATGAATAAGGGATCTTTAATGGAACTAGTCGAGGAGTAAGGTACAACTCAGCATGAGTAGGGCTGGCTGAATCTGGCCCGTAGTACAGCACTTTACATCTCAGTGTGAGGTAGGGTGACAAAACTGGGCCCTATAGGTTTACACGCCCTGTACAAATAGAACAATAAAAGAGTAATTGAAAAAGCTATGAATATTTTAAAGTGTGCTGACTTGACTAAATATCTTAAGGCAATTAGAACTTCAGATGCTCATTTCATATGCAAATGTGCATGGATCATTGAGATACATTTGAAAGCTGAACTGTAGTCAAAGGAGACTATATTTTTTGAATGTTTCCCTGTTCATGGCAACATTTCCAACCCCAAGCATTCAAAACTCATGAGTCAGGCCACAAAATTTTAAAACTGGCTTAAAAATCATATGATTATTATTTTTAAATAAACATATATCATTTGCCTCTGGGTTTTGAGCCTGTGGGGTTCATGTTTTCAAATTTTTCTACACAACCATTAGATTTAGAAACTTATTCTTTTTTTTTTTTTAAGGAACGCCAATGTTTTCATGTAATCACATGACTCGAGGAGCTGGATCTTTAAGGAAAAACACCAAATAACATGAGAGTTGGCAACACTATAGTCAGAAATGCCGCCTTTCCAGGGCAGCCTAGTTGCTCATTGTTGTGTTTGCTTATTGATCAGTTTGTGTGATATGGGGATTTCTAACTTTGAATAAATCATTTCTTGATTACTGTTCGGATAAACTAGAACTTTAAAACAAAATGTTGGACCATTTTACACCCTTGTTGCTGTTTTCTCAGACCCATGTAACTATTTGTTATTTGTATTCTGAGAGTGACTGGAGGCCTAGTCAGGGGTTGGGGATGGGGACCCATTGTGCTAGGCGCTGTACACACTCAGAAAAGGAGTTTACGATCTAAATACCTGCCAGTACTTCCCAAGAGAAACCCCACCATTACAAATGTTTTCTTGCATCATGAGGCTATAAAATCTGGCCACTTTCCTAAAAGATTCTCAAGAGACCTGGTAGCCTGCAGCAGTGTGTCCTGACACTGCCCTAAACTAGCATGAAATAAACTCTCCTAACATTTCCTTTTTCTGATTCCATTCTAATCCATTATGTGAGACCCTTGTAGGATCTCCTTCAGTTCTGTGCCTTGCTTGCTTGCTGCTGACCATTGTTGCTGATGCAGCATTAAATTCATGTTATGCTGCGTAGTACGTTGAGAAGGGTGGCATTTGAAGCCTTGCTTTCAACTCAGCAGACCTGACAGAGTGGGGAATGGGAAAGACCAAGAGGCTAGACAGGTTTAAGCAACTTTGCATCCTTCTTTCTACAGGGGTCAGTGCAGAAGGACCCTGTAGCGGAGCAGTAACCCGGCTCCTGCCCTGAAGGGCTTAAAACAGCCCTGGGAGAGGGCTGTGGTAGGGGAAAACCTGGGCTGATTGGGGAAGTAGCCACAGCTGGGCCACGCCCCAGTCAGGCCGCAGCTGGCCCTTATAAGAGGGCAGTGGACCGGGAGCAGTCAGTCTCTCTCTGCTTTCAGAGAGAGGGAGGGAGAGAGAGAGAGAGAGAGAGAGGAGGAGGAGGAGGAGGAGGAGGAGGAGGAGGGGGCGGGCCTGGTTGCTGGGAAGTTCAGGTTCCTAGAGTGAGGCAGGGCTGGGGAGCTCCAGGCTGGCAACTCCCCAGGCTGCAGGGCCTTGTACAAGGCCCTATAGAGGCACTGGGTTGCAGAGAAAGGCAGCAGGTCCCAAACCCCCTTGCCTGTGATGAGTGGCTTATACTGCAGTCTGCCCCAGGGAGTGGGGGCTAGTTAGTGACTGGCAGTAGCCTATGACTGAGGTGAGGTGGGGATAGTGGGTGGGGATTCCCCTGGATGGGGAGACCCAGAGAGTGGGTGTACTGCCAGGGGGCAGTGCCTGAGGACAAGGGGCACCAGGTCCGGGAGGGACACGGGGGGCCAGCGGCAGCGAGGCACCAGCCTGCAGAGGGCGCTCTGAGTCAAAAGAGCTAATTCCCAGGATGACTGACAGGAGGTGCCGCAGGGGTGAGTCTCGCCCCTGTTACAGACCCCCAATGCCTTTGAAGGCTGAATGACCCATAGGGTAAACTCCTAGAGGCTGCAGAAATAATCCCAGTTAGCATTTCCGGTATATTTTCCATCCTCAAAGCACCATGGAAATGTTAACTAATTAACCCTCATTCTACCTGGGAGGGCACTGAGGCCCAGCAAGGCTGGGGGCCAGATTTTTAAAGGGATTTAGGTGTTGCTCGGCTGAATAGAGCAAAGCCTAACCCCCTGGAGGAATTTCTATCCCTGAGCTAAGTGGTTCCATGCTGCCTAAGGTCCCTATAGAGAGCATGGGGGAAGCTAAACATCTAAGAGGGATTTTTCAGAAGCCGGCGAGCCTGGAGTGAAATGCCGAGGGAAAGGGCAGGGAAAGGAGACGGGCTTAGGCACCTAAGCAGCTGACTTGGTGAACCCGGCTGAGAGGCCGGAGATAGGCACCTCCCTCTCCTCATGATCCTTAGCCACAAACCCTCTCCTGAAGTTAGGCACCAAAGGAGACGCGTCCTACGTTTCCAAACGTCCCCAGCTGTATTTTGTTCGGGTGCTGTGCTGCCCGCCCCCACCTATCGTGACCTGCACCTAGCCCTCCTGCTCTGGGGTCTGACAGGTAGGTAGGAGCAGCATGCCTCCAGGATTGGGCCTGCTGATGAGATAGGCATTGCCCAGCCTAGTTTTAAAATCCCACTTCAGGGTCTCTGGGGCTTCTGCTGAGCTAGGGCTCTGGCCAGTTCATTTGTTGTGGAATGGCAGCAGCACTTAGGCTGATTTGAAAAACCTGACCAGGGGAAACTTGGGAGCCTGGGGGAGTCAGATACCTCAGGGGCTTAGGTGGCGCCTGAGCCGCAGCTTTGAAAATGTCACTGGTGCCTACATGGTGGATTTAAGGTCCTATCTGCCTATTTAGGCACTTAAATCCCTTTTAAAAATCTGGCCTGGGTGACTTAGCCAAGGCCACACAGTGAGTCAGTAGCAGAGCTTGGATTAGTAATTACAGGATCCTGGTTCCCAAACTTTTGCTCAGCTCATTAGACCAGATGGTCAGTTTTACCCCTTTCCTTTCCTTTGTTAAAGAATGCTTTTGTTTCTATTAAATTCTCTTGCACTTTCAACCATCTGCATTCTGAACTCCTTCCCCACCTCAACCCCAGGATGGCATCTCATGGCTTAGCCAATGTTTTTGTCATTCAATAAAATGTTACTTTGTGTACTTGGAAGGAAAGCTTTTTCTCCTACAATTAAAGACTGTGACATTTGACACAGGAATTATAGTGGCCAGAACATTCATCTCCAGAGCTAAAAAGAAAAGATTTCTGAGGGACAAGGGTTAAACTAGTCATTTCCCTCTTTAATTAACCTTGATTCAGGTTAATTAAAAGGAAATACTGACTGCTCTTTGCCTAGTGGAATGAATGATAATCAGCCTTAGGAAGAATATTGATATGTCTTAAATTATCATTACTATTTATCAATGGGACTATTATCAATGCTAAAATACCTGTAGAGAAATTGGTGGCAGCAGCAGAATCTGCCTATTAGGGAACTGCTACAAGCAAATAATGCTCTCTCCGAAGTGCTGACAGCAATAAAGATTGAGTCAGAGTCAGGGTTTGTTGTAGGGTTGAGGGATTTTTATTGTCTTGAAGCAATCTTCCAGATATCAGAATAAATGGAAAAGCTATATGTACTCTCTTCTCTTGGGGATAAATATCAGATGGGCAGTACAAAGATGCCTGTGCTTATCATAAACTGGGAAAAAATGAGAAGGGGAAAAACAAGGCAAAGCAAACATTTCAATTGTAAAAATATAATGTTGTCTGAGGGCCTCTTTCATACAGGGCCAACTTTTCTTGAAGGCTGAGTATGCAGGTGCATAAACAACTGCGTGCCTAATTTGCATGTATAGTTACCATGGTTGCATGTGCAAATTGGACAACTGCATGTGCAAATCACTCGTTCTGATCAGAAGCAGGTGCACTTACCCAGTTTGAACACGCAATCACTGTGATTGCAATGCTAGTTGGGTATGTAAATGCAATTTACCACTCAGTTTCTTAAAAAATCAGTTGTACAGACTCTTCAAAACTTTTGGTTCCAGAATGTTATTCATTCAAAGCCATTTCCGACACAGATTTTTGGGTAAGCAAACCAATCAACATCTGAAGATATACACTAGAATTCTGCCTGACTTTGTCAAAGTAAACCTACTCTGAATAAAAATTACATCAAGGCTTCTGCGGTATAATTGTCTATTGGAGGAGCCAGCTGGACTCATGGACATATGGATNACACACACACACGCAGGGGAGATAGCATGGTTGGGTTTGCCTAGCTCAGAGTTGGCCGTAGGCCTGTGCCAAGTATGCTTTGGGGTGGGAAGTGAGAGGGGCTGCTTTCCCCTCTGATTGTACATTTTCTCCACCTATGATCCTGCCACAGCCTTGAAAGATGAAAGCCGCCTCAATTGCTGAATCCCTCCCTATGAAGCTGATGAAACCCTTCAGGTTCTCCCACTAACAACATATGCTCTCATCTGTCACTCCCAGGTACTAAAACCCTCATGCCTTCCTGTAATGACAAGCATCCCTGACCTGCCAGCTGTTAGAGCCTCCCAGATGTGCTATGTGGGTTATGAATGTCTCTCTGAAGCCATGTACATATTATTCTCCCTCAAACCTTGGGCAAGCCTTAAGCTTTCCCCCCGGCAGGTTCTCATTCACTTCTCAGAGATGGGCAGCACTGCAGTTATCTTCCATATGCATGACCTTGTAGATGTGCATCCGAAGAAGTGGGTATTCACCCACGAAAGCTCATGCTGCAAAACATCTGTTAGTCTATAACAGGGGTTGGCAACCTTTCAGAAGTGGTGTGCCGAGTCTTCATTTATTCACTCTAATTTAAGGTTTTGGGTGCCGGTAATACATTTTAACATTTTTAGAAGGTCTCTTTCTATAAGTCTATAATATATAACTAAACTATTGTTGTATGTAAAGTAAATAAGGTTTTTAAAAATTTTAAGAAGCTTCATTTAAAATTAAATTAAAATGCAGAGCCCCCCGGACTGGTGGCCAGCACCCAGGCAGTGTGAGTGCCACTGAAATTCAGCTCACGTGCCGCCTTTGGCACGCGTGCCATAGGTTGCCTACACCTGGTCTATAAGGTGCCACAGGATTCTTTGCTGCTTTTACAGATCCAGACTAACAGAGCTACCCCTCTGATGCATAATAAGCCAAGTGATACTCTGGAACTTTTGCTGCACTGTAGCAGTGACCACAAGGAGTGTTACTGTAGATTCACATCCTAGTTTGCCACACAATAACTTGCCATGTAGACAAGCCCTTAGTGTCAGAACTGGGAGCAGAATCTGGAGTCCTGACTCCCAGTCTCCTGTTCTAACCTCTGTATTAATTCTTTCAGTTTCTGATCAGCATTAAACTTCCAGATAAGCTACAGTGGCATCAATTATTATTATTTTTACCATTAATCTCAAATGTGCAGGACCTATAATTAACTAATAGCATTTTTTTCAGGTAAATGAATCTGTTTGCACCAGTCACACACAGCATAGATGGTGATTAGGCACGGGTCATCGCTGTAACACTGAAGACTTTGTTGGCGTGATGTGTCATTATAAATATACTCAAAAAGAACAGGAGTACTTGTGGCACCTTGGAGACTAACACTGTGCCACAAGTACTCCTGTTCTTTTTGCGGATACAGGCTAACACGGCTGCTACTCTGAAAGCTATAAATATACTGCGGTCTTCGGCTTACAATCAGAATAGGTGCAGCACAGGCATCAGCAGGGCAAGTGTGACAGCTGCTATCTTGGCCAACAGAACAGGGACTGAACTGGGGGTCTCTGGAGCTAAAAGCATAAGTCAAAGAGACACAGGTCTGTAGCTGGGGACTCTACCAAACTCTCATCTCCTGTGGATCAGCACAGAGGGGGACCTGTAACACACACTCACTAATGGGTTATACAAGCAGCTCCACAAATATGCCTCCATCCAGACTGGGAGGAGTCACTGTGAGGAGGGAGATGGTTAATCAGTTTCCATGGCCCACTCCTTCGCCTCTCTGTCCTGATAGTCATCCAGGGGACGAGTTAATGCTAGCTGTGGTGGTGGTGTGATATGGACACATGCCCACTAGGAACTGAAGTAAAGGCTTTCTGATTCATTTTCACACAGGCCACCAAACATTGCAATTGTGAGATTAGCAGCTCCCCACGGTGAGGGATCGAAACACAGAGAGTGTAGGAAAACCAGCACAAGCCACATGCTGAGCCTCACCCCTTATTCTGTCACTTGTTTTCTTACCTCACATTACCCATCCCTCATCTGCTCATGGGCTGTGTAGACTGTAAACTCCTCAATGCAGGGAGCTGTGGCCACATTGACAAAGGAGGCCAGGGCCAGGTTGTCAAGTGCCCAGCATCCACAGGTGGTGCCAGATTTCTCAAGGACCCCAGCTCTGATTGAAAAGAGTCAGATATTCAGAAGTGCCCAGAGCCCAACATCTTCTATTGTGGTGTTTTGGGGCAGGTTTTCAGAAGAACTATTGGTGTGTGTTTTGGTGCCTAAATAGAAGCTGCACTCTTTTGAAAATTGGGTTCCTTGTCGTCTTATTTATTTATAAAGCACTTTGAACATTTTGGGGACTGTATAAATAATAATAATTAGTCTAAGTCCTGTTTGTAGGGTCTTTTGCTGGTCTGTGCAAACTGGAAAATGCCTGTGCCTCACAGCCCCATATTTATCAACACACTAGACAACTTGCTCCACATTTGGCTGTCCCTTAGTATTTTATTTCCCCAGAGGGGGGTGCCTGTTCTGTTGGTATGGAGGAGCCAGCCCTGGGTAATCCCGCTTATATCACTGCAAGTGTCAACATGAATAACTGCAGTCAGATAAACCCACCGACTACTTTTGACAGCTACAGTGATGTAAATAAGGCAACTAACGCAGATGCTAATATTAATTTGAATGACCCAGTTGTGCTTCACTAATAATACCTGGGTTAGCAGCAGGGCAAGGCAAGAACACAAAATATAAATATAGTCTGCCATCGATCATTACACCAAATGGCAGCCATCTAAATATATTTGTTTCTAGCAGGAAACCATGGAGCCATTCTCCAGGGAAGAGGGAGAGAGGCAGGGAAATGCAGCTGCATAACCTGCTGCTTAATATAAAAGGCAATGCCAAGACCGGCTTGCCACCCCCCAGACTAGAACAACTAAGCAACTGAAGGTTTCTTCTGTGAACTGCTGTCTGCAGCAACCTTGGGCAAGATACATCGCTGTACTCTAGAGGCTTCTTCTCTGCCTTCCAGAACTGTCTTGTCTTAGTTTGATTTCAATCCTTGTGTAAATTTTACCAAAACCAGTATCTGTTGGTGCTTAGGTGCTATTGGTCCTGATACAGCGGTTGCTGACCATACATTAGGTAATATCAGCTGTCTTACGTATTGCAGAGTTAGTGACATAAAGTCCAATCCTGCAAGGTGCTGGGTGCACACGGGAAAGTCTCTCTGCAATGGGAGTCAAGGGGATTTGGCATCTGCAAGATTGGGCCCATAATGCCCGAAAGTCATGTACCCCTGCTGCTATTTGGCATCAGTACTCACATTCTCCTGTGGTTTCAGTGTAACAGTTTGTGTCTCCTCTGTCTGGCTGCGGCACATCTACAAGGTCATGCATATGGAAGATAACTGCAGTGCTGCCCATCTCTGAGAAGTGAATGAGAACCTGCCGGGGGGAAAGCTTAAGGCTTGCCCAAGGTTTGAGGGAGAATAATATGTACATGGCTTCAGAGAGACATTCATAACCCACATAGCACATCTGGGAGGCTCTAACAGCTGGCAGGTCAGGGATGCTTGTCATTACAGGAAGGCATGAGGGTTTTAGTACCTGGGAGTGACAGATGAGAGCATATGTTGTTAGTGGGAGAACCTGAAGGGTTTCATCAGCTTCATAGGGAGGGATTCAGCAATTGAGGCGGCTTTCATCTTTCAAGGCTGTGGCAGGATCATAGGTGGAGAAAATGTACAATCAGAGGGGAAAGCAGCCCCTCTCACTTCCCACCCCAAAGCATACTTGGCACAGGCCTACGGCCAACTCTGAGCTAGGCAAACCCAACCATGCTATCTCCCCTGCGTGTGTGTGTGTAATCCCCGTTCATATCGACCCTTTCATGAGCATTTCAAAGTAGATGGCAATGTTCAAGAGAGAGATGAAGTGCACACAATGTAAGGTTTGAATAGCCCCATGGATTAGCAAGGAGAAATAGAGAGTCAGTTTTCTGTGTCATGTCAAAAATATATAACAGCTGTTGTGCCATGGGCTGAAGTCAGCCACCGCTGATGTGTGCCTTATGCGGCAATAATGGGGAGGCAGGTGCACAGAGGGACTGGGGAGGGACAGAGAAGTGTGAGCATGGAGGGCTGTGACCCAAGTGAAAACTCATTCAAGTTTCATTCATTTGGCCTACAGTCATTGCTACACTATCCTGGAGATGGAGGCTTCACCCAGGGAAAATATAAATGGCTGCCTAGATAGCCAGGTCCCATGGTTTCTGCCTGGGAACTTTACCTGGACATATTTCCTTCTTTAAAAGAGTGTATAGTGTAAACACAGTGATCAAAGAGTCAGGAAAAATGTGGCTTTGTTCTTAAACGTACACAATTGAAATTAAATGCCCAGGACATATAAAAGTCTATGACCACCAGCAGCAAAGATTGACGCAGCTGTTCTCCTCTACATTCTACACTGGTGTTAAAAAGATGATTTGGGCCAAAGCTCTGAAAATCATTTCATAGTGAAAGAGGAAACTATGCAGACGAAATCTTTAAAGATTTTCAGAAACCAACAGAGGGGCCAAGCCTAGGGAACCACTAGCTGATTATTAATATTCATTTTCAGAAGCCAAAAGACTGAGGCACCTGGCAGAAATAAATAAAGACATAGTCTTTGCCCCTGAAGAGTTTACAGCCCAATACTGCAAACATGCATGCATACGAGTAACTTTACTGCTGTAATCTCAATGTAGCTACTTAGGAGAATAAAATTACCCACATGTGTTAGTGTGTGCAGAATTGGCCCTTCTTAATATAGAAATAATAGGATGATCCTTCCTACAAAGGACTCTCCTTGTATAGATTAAAAACAAGCTGATGGAAGAGGGTAAAGCAATATACAGTATGAATATGGTGCAAGTATATCAATTATGTTTTCCAGGATAACATGATTGTGCAGTTAAAAAGAAGTAGAACTGTGCTTTTCATAACAGCCTAGAAGGCTTAATTACGCTTTTAGTGTTCTGTAAAGTTCATTTCACTGTTCGGTGGAGGACAGTTTAGGATCAGCATAATAGGATTACAGTTGCTATATACAGCTGTGTAAGCCAGGAAGTCCTCCTAATGGGCCTTTACCCAGCAGGAAAATCTTTTCAAAGGATGCTTTTTATTTACTGCACAGTTATGCACGCTATAAACATTTAGGGGGGAAATACGCTTCCTTAATGTATGATTTTCAGTAACAACCCCTCCTTCCAGATCAAGAGCCTATAAATAATATACATTCCAGATCACAAACTGGGTTAGCCACATCGTTTGCTTTCTAATAGCTTCCCATGGTCCTGAAATTGAAATCTCTGACTATGCTATCTTGCTAGGACACATTCATTGTCTTCTTTGTGCTGAAATGTTGGTAACTTCCAGCTAGCGTATACACGAGAAGTCACTCCAGGTGCTCCCTTCAGCCATGTGACCCCTTTTGAATTTTATCCCTTGTGGAACCACGCCATATTCTAGACTGCCAGCCAAATCCAACTGCCTAGGAGCAGCTGTGTTCCCACCAGCTGGAGCGGGTTATGGGATTCACTGAACTACAAGGCAACAGTGGGTTTCTGTTGTTTGATGAATAGTTTGGTCAGTTGGCATAGGATTTAATTGTGTCCTGTGCATACAGGTGAGCCATGGTGCTAGAATATACTGGAGCTAGTGCTTTGCAAATCGTGGACCTTCAAAGAAACAGCTAACATCAACACTCAGCTTCAAGTGTTTTCTTTGTTACTAACCAGCAGTGACTACAGTAGATTGTGGCAAATACTGGTGAGGAATGGGAAAAAAGCGATGAGTCTAGACTGTGCCAAACTAGAGTAAAACAAAAGGACGGGATTTTCAAAAGCACTCAGCCTTGTCCTAACTCTGCTCCCATTGAAGTCAGTGGGAGTTCTACTCCTTACTCTAAAGGCAGCACAGTTAGGCCAAGAGCTGGGCATTTTTGAAAATCCCAGTGTAGAAGTGCAGACTAATTGCACAAGTCTAGACTAGAACAAGAGGCTCATACCAGAGGTTCAGAAATTTTGTGAACAAAATTTGATACATGATACAAGCAGTAGTGAGGGGAGATACGGGAGGCAGAAGGACCCTGTGGAGTGATTGGATGGCTAATATGCATTTAGCAGCTGCAGTTGTGTTGGCCAACACAGGGAAGGGGAAGAGGCCAGAACAGGAATGCAAAGCTGGCTGAGCAGAGTTGGGTGCATGGAGAGAACTAGCTGCCACAACGTAGAAGTTCTGCCACCATTTTGACCATTGAGCTGTGGGACTAAAACAATAGTTAAGAATATAGAGAAGACACAAAACATTTTAGGAGCTGTGAGTGCTTGTTGGGTTCATTCGTCCCTGGCTAGTAGCCTTTCCTTTCCTCTAAAATAATGCACATATTTGAGATGAAGAAGGGATGTGTGAACTTTTGTCATTGTAGAAAATGGGAGGAAGTATTCTGGTATGGTTAGAGGCAGGAACAGAACACCAGGTCTCCTGGGTTCCCTTCCTGGCTCTTACTCTCTGTATGATGGTGGACATGTCAGTTACCCTGTGTGTGCTGGGTTTTACTTTCTGTAAAATGGGGATGATAATATGTAACCCACCAGAGAGCCGTGACATTTAATCTATGTCTTTGCTTGAATGGAGATATAGAAGCATAAAGTCTAATTATCACTATATCTTTAGTAACAATAATATGGCTTTCAGTTTGAGTTTAGTTGGTGTCCTGGCTTTAGTGCTGTTCCTGAGCCCTCCTCAATATATAGACACCACAGGGCTCAATCTGCACTGCACTGAGATAATGTCACATCAAGCAGGTTAAAAGGACACAGATCTCAGCTGCGAGGGAATAATCCCACTAATGCTCCTTCCAACAGGCAGATTCACAATGGTTTTCTTACCTCTGTACAGTAGTAGGAACTTCACTGATAGAACAATCAGGACTTACACCTACACCCACCCCCCCAACCCCGCCGTGCGCACACACACACACTGCTCTTAATCTTTACAAACCTCTTAATGTTCCTAATGCGTACAGTTTTGAATTCCTAGATTTAGTCCTATAGATAGTGTGTAAAATCAATCTCAATCCAAAATGCCACTAATAACTAATGAGTTGGGGTGGTTGTTTTTTTATCCCTGGCTGAGCTGCTATAGGACATAGAACTATAGTAAATCCATCAAAAGCACAGTGGCATTACAATCACTGTGAGTACTGTTCTCCAGTAGCACTTGTGAATTTATCCCTTGGATTATATAAACCCTGAGTTACACTAGACTATGGTAGAATTTGGCCAAACCACTGTAGTCTGAGCATAGGTTATAATAAATCATCTCCTTTCTGTTAATTTGACTTATTTTGCATAACTCCCAGAAAACAAGGTAAAGGCAGGAGAGTAACGAAAGGTGATGCAGACTCACAGTAAGGAACAGTGGAAAACAAAGCCACACAGATTACCTATTTTTGCCTTGTGACCTTTTGTGTGCATCACCAGAAACTTTCACAAGAATTGGGCATTTTATCCTGTGAGTAATTGCCCTGACTCTGCTGGTGAACATACAGAGCTTTGTCACCACAGCCATGGTGAAACATGGCACTGTAGCATGGTGGTTACCCCGCTCCTGCCCTGAAGGGCTTCAAGCAGCCCTGGGGAGGGCTGTGGCTGGGGGAAAGCAGCTACTAAGCTGATTTGGGAAGCAGCCGCAGCTGGGCCATGCCCCAATCAGGCCACAGCTGGCCCTATAAAAGGCCAGTGAGCCAGGAGCTAGCAGAGACTCTCTCTAGCTTTGAGAGGGAGGGACCTGAGAGAAGATACCTGGAGTGGAGCAGGGCTAGGGGAAGGCCAAGGGAGCTGGGGAGCTCCGGCCTGGAAACCCCCCAAGCTGCAGCCTAGTGGAAGGCCAAATAGGTACTGGGGTTGCAGGGGGCAGCCCAAAGGGGTAGGCAGAGGCAGCAGGTCCAAACCCCCCTTGCCTACGATGAGTGGCTTTTACACTGCAGTCTGCCCCAGTGAGCAGGGGCTAGATGGGGACTGGCAGTAGCCCACGACTGAGGCAAGGTGGGGATAGAGGGTTGGGGGTTCCCCTGGGTGGGGAAGACCCTGAGACTGCACCCCCAAAGACAAGGGGCACTGGGGTCCTGGGAGGGACACGGGGGCTAGCGGCAGCGGGACACCGGCCTGTAGAGGGCACTCTGCGCTGGAAAGAGCTAATTCCCTGAGACGACCAGCAGGAGGTGCCGCAGAGGTGAGTCCCACACCTTTACAAGTGGTGCAGCCAGGTCCCTCCCTCTCAAAGCTAGAGAGAGTCTCTGCCAGCTCCTGGCTCACTGACCTTTTATAGGGCCAGCTGTGGCCTGATTGGGGCGTGGCCCAGCTGCGGCTGCTTCCCCAATAAGCCTAGTAGCTGCTTTCCCCCAGCCACAGCCCTCCCCAGGGCTGCTTGAAGCCCTTCAGGGCAGGAGCGGGGTAACCACCACGCTACAGGCACACATGATCAAAGTCATGAATTTTCCGATGCATGAAACATCCCTCTTTTCACCTGAGTTTTCTGGTGAAATGGCACTTTTCATAGAAACTCAAACAGCCTTCACCAAATTTTTAGCAAATGGAAAATGCAGTGTGATTTTTCTGATCAGTTTGGCTGATCCTGAGAGCTGTTTCAGACATCCCTATTGGTAAACGTGACTCCATCTATAGCAGGGGTCAGCAAACTTTCAGAAGTGGTGTGCCGAGTCTTCAGTTATTCACTCTAATTTAAGGTTTTGCGTGCCAGTAATACATTTGAACGTTTTTAGAAGGTCTCTTTCTGTAATTCTATAATATATAACTAAACTATTGTTGTATGTAAAGTAAATAAGGTTTTAAAAATGTTTAAGAAGCTTCATTTAAAATTAAATTAAAATGCAGAGCCCCCCCAGACCGGTGGCCAGGACCCGGGCAGTGTGAGTGCCACTAAAAATCAGCTTGCGTGCCGCAGGTTGCCTACCCCTGATCTATAGTTTTAGGAGCAGGTCTCTGTCAATACCTTCCGGCAGAAGGACATGGTACCAAGGTGTTGGCAGACATTGATAACCCCATGCTTTGCTGCATGCTAGCTAGCTGGAGTCCAGTGTCTTGTGGTTGAAGCATTGGACCCTGACTCAGGAGATCTGGGTTCAACTCCCAGCTCAGCATCCTGGTGAGATCTTAAGCAAGTCACTTAATTTCTCTGTGCCTCAGTT
Organism: Platysternon megacephalum; assembly: GCA_003942145.1. Lineage (NCBI taxonomy): Eukaryota > Metazoa > Chordata > Testudines > Platysternidae > Platysternon > Platysternon megacephalum. The sequence continues at coordinate 4,205,245 of QXTE01000079.1, forward strand.
TCCTGTCTGTACACTGTGGGTAACAATATTTCCCTGCCTCACAGGGGCACTGTGAGGATAATTTCATGAATAGTTGAAAGGTAATCAGATAATACAATAGGGGAGCCCTATAAATATCTGATAGACATAGTGCATGTTAAAGGCTGGCCAGTATCTTCAGTGCGCAGCTCTGTGACTCTTCTTCAAATAGCAGAACCTTTAAGGGAGCAGCTGTGTTGAAACTTTCTTTCAGCAGCAAAATTATCTCCATTTGTATAAATCAAACTGTATAAGTCAAAGCATGGACACTGTTTTGTCTAAGTGTTTATGTCCTTTTCAATATACCAGTCATATCCTGTCTATTAGAAGCTACTTGGGTTTACAGATCACCCTGTTAGTCCAACATTTTTCAGTGACAGGGGCTCCCCACTCCTCCTACATCATAGTGTTTAAACCATTTGTCCAGATCATAAACAATGTGGCAGCAAGATTTCTGAGACTTCTGGCTTTGTGTGAGATGACGTGTGGGGGAGAGGGGGGAGGTTCGTTAGTTTTAAGCTGCAAACTGGAGACTTGAGAACGAGTGGCACAAAAGCCGTATATTTTACAATGTACTTGTCACAAGGGGCCAGCTACTAGAAACATGGGGCAGAAAAGATTTTTTTTTGTATTTTTTGAAATAGCCTACTTAGAAAACAATGTAAAAAAACCTGACACGTGAACTGTTTTGTCGTTTTAAAAAACCATTTCTTTTAAAAACCAGAAATCAACCTGTAGATCTGTTTTACCAGCAACACAGTTCAAAAGAATGTGTGCAAAATATTCATCATCAAATGGTGACCTTAAAGTGCCAACTTGATAAGACCCTACAGTACTATTACAGTATCGCCTACTGATGCTGCCGATAATTAGGGCTCTGTCAGCCTTCAGCATTTCCCTTTGCACACTATGACTTTCATGGGTGTATAATTTAACCAGAAGCACTTGCCCTGGCAGCACGTTATTTTACAGGGTTTTTAAAAAATATGTTTGGACATTTTTAAATTACAGACGTGAAAAAACACCCTGCATAGCTAGTGTCACACTTTTAAGTGCAAGCATCTAAAGTGCACTTGCAAAAGTTACCTGGGCACCTGTTGGGTATTCAGATCTTGCATTTGCAATGCACAAACAAACAAATGTGTGCAACTGCCCAGTTTGCACACCTAATGCTCCCCTGTGCATGCAAATGCTGGGGCTGAGGGGACAATAATACTAAGCACTTGTTCAGGGTAAGCATTTGTGTTAGGTTCTTTTTGTGAGAAAGCTTCATTTTTTACAGGGAAATGTCACAGGTCATTAGTGCACAATAAGGACTGGGCTTTTCTGGCATTGGAAAAAATGTAGACTGGTCAATGGCTACATTCAGTGAAGAAAAATCTGTCCAGTCTCCATGTGGCTAATACCTGCACAAGAGCACATATGAAGGCTTCTGTGGCATTAAATCTGAACATTGAAGTCAAACCTCAGGTTATCAGTAGTGGCAAACTAGCAAAGACACAACGGTTTTGGATTCACCCAACTAAATCTGTTCCTCTTCCTCATTATTGTTACGGGGTGGACAGGTGGGGTATTTCGGTCTCTTAATTGTGTGTGTGGCACTCTTTTTAACCCCATGTGGTGGACATAATATGGAGTAAGGCTCTTCAGGGGAAAAGTCAGGAAAGAAGCTGGCATCATCCTAAATAACAGTATGAAGCCTGATTTTGGAGTAGACCTCCTGGGACAGAATGGGCATTAAAAATCTCACAGATCCCTAAGGCTGTGATCCTGCAAATGGAACAGCATGGACAGACCCCAGATTCACCATGAAAACCCAGTGAAGAAAATGGGCCCAACCACAGTGTGTGTGGTCACCTGTGTGGATCTGATTGCAGGATTAGGGCCCAGCAGGCTAACATTCCTGTGATTAGAGACCCAGATAGCATAGCCAACATGGGAATATGCCCACCACTTACTCTTTTCAGAAGGTATGGGATATCCTGTTGATAATACAGATGACCTCATGATGAGACAGAACCCAGTCACCTAGAGTCCATCCACTGAGTGTTCACTGGACTGTTATATTAGGAGGGAAATCCATGATTGACTATTTTCTCCAAAATAATAAAATACGAAAACTGAAATGAAGCCAAAAACACTGAGACCGTGAATGCAAGAGTCTGACTTAAATCCCCCCAAAGAGCATCAGACATGGCACCAATTTACAATGCAGGCTCGTAGGGGGGAATTTGAAAAGCCTTTGCCCTTTCTCTTTGTGTAAATGGGTAAGTCTCACATTTCATTTTTCTCCCACTTGTGAAGAAATGGTTATTTTTACATGGAGAAAATTTGAATTTTATACATGTTTTCTATGCACAGCCATTTTGTGTCATGCATGGTCCAGTTTCTGTCTTACAAGCCCGAATGCAGGATCTAGAATTCCTGTCAAAGGGGCCCATGGAAGAAAATTGGACCCACAATTCTAGATGACCATCCACCTTTAACTAAACACAGCAAAGTTAAATCTTGCTTTGGCTCTGCTGCTGCAGTGGCTTCCTTGGCATGAGAATCAATGTGGTCCCATCATGAAAGGATGAGCAGGATTCCAAGAGGATGTTGGCCCAAGGGAGAGAGAGTCCAGGAGATCCAATGAGTGGGATGGAGAGGCCTTAAAAGAGAAGTCTTCATGGAATGGCTTCATAGTGCTACAGAGTCTGGGATGAGGGAAAATCCAGTATGAGGAGCAGTTGCTCCGGCAAAGGATCTGAGCTTCATTGCAGGAGGTCACCTGGAAAAGACTGTCTTTTGGTGGTGCTGTGTGCAGTTTTGAAGACATCACAGGGGCACAGTTGGGTCCAAATAACTATGTTTAATAACTCTATACAACATGCATGACCTAGCTGCATATATATGCTGCAGCTCTGGCAGGAGTCTGCTGGCTTCTGAGATAGAAAAGACAGGGAGAGTCATTAGAGGGCTCACAAACTATTTAAAGAAATACTACCCAGTTCCTATACGTTACAGGTCGACTTAAGCCAGAGCAACCTGCCCTTAATAAACCTCTTGCCAACCTGTGCTTAATAAAATGTATTACCATATGGTGCCACCTGCTACAATTTACAGTAGTGATATAACAGTGTCTTGGGCCATTATTGTGAGCAGTGTGGTATTCTGATATTTATTCCAATAGTACATTTAAGAGCTTCATTTCCTTTGTGGATTGGGGTGGGGGGTGGGGGGAGAAAGGGGAGGGATGAGTGTGGGGGTGGTTGCTTAAATCTCTGAAAATTGTTCATTTAGCCAAGGCTCAACCTTTCACTGTGACTGATACTAGCACAGAGTTACTACACCAACATATTTGACCACAATTCTTGATTTTTGCCTCTCTTACATTATGGTCCTACAGGTGCTAAAGAGTGTGTGTGTGGGGGGGGGGGGCAGAGAAAATGATGCAGTGCAGTAAGGCATAGAGGGTTTGATGACACTCAGTGGCAAAGAGACCCCTGCTGGCATGTTGCTGTTTATGTTAATATTGTAGCAGTCTCTTTGGAATTTGAATGCAAAAAACTGACAGCATTTTAAAGCTCTCCTATTGCGCAGTGAAATAAGACCAGGAGCATGTATTTATTTACCAGTTTCATTTTTTCATCTATTCGCTATCTCACCTCTTCCTCGATAACTGTTATCCTCAGTTGTCCAAAGGGATTGTGGAGCAAAAATCTAACATTAGAGAAGGGGACTGGCTTTGGCTGAAATGTCTTTAAATATCAACAATTCCTTCTCTTCTGAAATAGCTCTGTGTAAAACTTGGCTGTTACTGCTCACAGGACATTGGCTGATTTGGTTTTGGTTTCTGATGTATTCATACCTTCCACACGTGCATTCGTGGTTCCATGGTTTGAATTTCAGGGTCAAACAGAAGCAAAACTCAGCCAAAACTACCAAATTGTGCCTGGTTTGAAGTCAAAACCACATGAAGCCACCAGTTTAGGGATTATTTTGAATTAATCCATAAATCCCTCCCAGGGAATTTGACCCAGTAGGACCTTTCAGCAATTCTTGGCTGAGTTTGTAATGAAAGCAGATGAGTTGTGTATGCATTAGGGTTTCATAGTGCACAGATTTATAGCCATTCTAACTATCAGAGCATTGAGGTCTGAAGCTGAATCATTTCTGGGACCATAAATTTAAGATTGAAGTTTGCTGGTTCTAGTCTTTATACTTTCAATAAGTATCAAGCTTCACTCTATCATTTTGTTTTCTGTTTGAGCTATGGCTGTCAGTGTTAGACATGATTTTGCAATAATATAATAATATTGTGCAAGTTTTATTGTGCATTGGCAAGTAGTATGAAAGAAAAGACCATAGGTGAAATCTTCTTCCCATTAGCTCAATGGGAGTTTTGCCATTGAGTTCAACAGAGCTAGGGTTTCATGCCATGTCTTCTACTGATGGGCTTGCTTTTGAGTGCTGGGATAAACATGAGAGCTGGTTGAAAGTTTTAACACTGAAATTCTGGAAAATGTTGAAGTTGTCTCCATTTCATAGGGGTTCAAACAGACCCATTTTTTATTGTTTCAGAATGTTTCACAATACTTTTAATTTGAAATTTCAATCAACTTCTGAACCCATACAAATTATCAAAACTGCTCTAGAAACAATTGAATGTTTTCCCCAGAAAAATGGGTGTACACTAAAGGATGCATTTCAAAAAGTGTTTTGATAAACATTTTTTTAAAAGTTGTGGGAAAAAATGGTTAAACATGAACATTTTTGAAAAAGTCAACAGTTTATTGCAACAACAACAAAAAGCATTCCAAAAAAAGGCCAATATTTCAACAACAGGTGAAGTTTCATTCAAGAAATTTCAAACAGTTCATGGACCAGGACTCCACTGTACTAGCACTAACACTGTACAAACATAGAGCAAAAACATAGTTCCCTGCCCCAAAGAACTTCCACTCTAGTAACCATTAGCTAAATCACCACACAGAAAGGTTATACAAGTGCTGGTAGGTTGCTAGGGTCTTACCTCCATCAAGCCTTGCCAGTGAAACTCTATAGAAAGCAAGATAACCTTCTAGAATATTAGAGGAAGCAATAAATAAGATGCTAAGTAAAAAAACAAAAAAATCATTTTCCCTATAGCAGTACCACGCTGTTTAACTCCATTTCCAACTCGGTCTGACAAATAGGATTTGGATTTTTTCTGTCATTCGGAATTGTTAGAAAGAAGGGATATTTGGGGGGAATATGACAGGGTCCACCCTCCGCTCCTGTCTTCCTCTGCTCACACAAACCGCTTGGAGACTCTCTGCTTGTAAATACCATGTGTGGTTTATTTACAATGTTCCCTCATCAGCATTGTACAGCACCTTATCTCCAATAACTATCATTCTTCAGCCCCTTAGAGCAAGGACAGGAGAGGGAGGAGAGCTCCCTCTCAAAGCCTGCCTCCCCTCTTCCACTTCCTTCCTGCATGGTTGTCTTCTATTCCCTAAGCTAATGGGCTAATTAATGCTTTAACTCTCCTCAGCCCATTCTAATCTGCCAATTAGGCACAATTTTGCTCCTCAGGTTTACTCTGGGGAGATTTAATTGGTGATACAGTGATGAGAGGACTGGTACAGCTGCTGTTGTCCAGTTCTCTGTCACAGGTTCCTTCTTTTACACCTGTCCTTGGTTATCAGTTCAGGCCCCAATTCATGCTTGGTCCTCCTCACTCACATATGGTGTGAGTGGCCCCTTGTCAGTCCATGCATGCTGTTCTCACCTCTTGTACACTGTGGGTGATTCCATTATCACTCCAAGCAACCAAGCATATTGCTTCCGTGCAGCTTCTCTGTGCTGCAGGCCTTGTGCATGCTAAGAACTCAGCATACTCTCCTGAGTGGTGTAAAGGCAAAGAGCATGGGGCAGATGTGCTCAGGGCTCCTTGTCTAGTTTTATTCATTTTACTTTCCCTGACTGCTGCCTGATCTACCAGTTGTGATGTGGAAACTTCCTAGTGTAAGCAGAGTCAGGATGAGCTCTACCCTGACATCTGGTGGTGAATTGTGGCGAGTTGTGGAAAAGAACTTCAGGGGCTGATCTTGTTTGCATAGGCACACCCACCCCGCCTAGCATGAGCCCACAGCAGCCCAAATGGTCACTTTGGCTGCTGTGGGATCCCCAGTTTCTCTGTTATTGGGGCAGGAAGAATAAAGTGGTGGTACCCTGATTATGTGAATCAAGGACAATGAAACTATTTTATGACAGAGGGACTCGCCATCAACTAAGTAGCACTCGCTAGACAAGGGACATGGGTTCCAAAACCCAGTGAATTGAGAGAGGCTGAGAATAGGTATTTGTATCTGGTGGGATGGACCCCTTTTTGAGGGCCTGAAATACTAATTGCATTTTTTTCTTTCTCTACTGTAGAATATCAAAACTAATTTTAATTCTATTAGGAGTCTAGTTGTAGGCTGCTGAGCTGAATTCACTTTGGGCCACTGGTGTACCAGCACTGAGGCTCTCCTACTATAAGCTGAAATCACTAAAGAGCAAGATTACTAAGAGCTGAGATCACTGAGTGCTGTGTTAACTAGTGTGGGAGGGCTGAAGATATATTGCTAAGTGGCTGGCAGAGAAGTTTGTGGGATGGTTGGCGTGGCCCACGGGATGGCTGGTGGAGTGAAGCGGAGCTGAGCAGTTCGCAGAATGGCTGGAGTGGCGTGGCTGGTGGAGCGGCTTGCGGTGAAGGCTGCAGCAGAACCCCATGGAGAGGCGGGGTAGTCAGCCTTGGACCACATAAAGTGCCCCTTAACACCACTTCGCCCCCCCAGCTGGGAGGTAAAACTCTGCAGATAAACTTTTTAACTCTGGGGCTGCACTGACCAGGGACAGAGACTTTTGGGTTGTTGGATTTTTGGGTGATTTTTGGGTTGTTGGACTTTTGGGACTTTAGGTGATTTTTTGGGTTGCTGGACTTAAGACCCTGAGGGGAAAAGGATACTGCCAAACTTACTTTGCTCATGGTTTGTGTTATGAATCCTGTTTGTGGTGTTTCCCCAACATAATGCTGCATTGTTTCCCTCCTTTATTAAAAGGATTTTGCTACACTCAGACTCCGTGCTTGCGAGAGGGGAAGTATTGCCTCTTAGAGGCGCCTGGGGGGTGGTATGTAATTGTCCCAGGTCACTGGGTGAGGGCTCGAGCCGGTTTTGCATTGTGTTATTGAAACGGAACCCCTAGATACTGAACCGGTTGTTGCTGCCAACTCAGATGGGCAGAAGGGTTACACTAGTATTACAGGGATTCCCAGTCCAGATGGAAAGTTATAGAAATCAACGTGCAGCCTTACAGATGTGCCTGTAACGTGAGCATCTGTGCTGGCAGCCCTATCTCATACAAGTTACACAGAGTCATCTTGAAATCAGCAAATTATGGTTAATCCTCAAGAAATGGTGGGATCAAAGCATTGCTGCCTTGGTCCAAAACCAGAGAGGAGGCTGAACTAAAGCCCCAGGAATTAAACCCAGGAACAATTTACCAAGGGTCGTGGATTCTCCATCACTGGCAATTTTTAAGATGTTTGTCTAAAAGATCTGCCCTAGGAATTATTTTGGGAAGTTCTATGGCCTGTGTTTTACAAGGGGCCAGATTAGGTGATCACAGTGGTCTCTTCTGACCTTGAAATCTATGAATCAATGAATCTGAGCTCTTCCCTGAGAGCCCCAGGATTCCATGCCCACCCCTCAATTTCGCAGCCATGCCCTGACTCTATCCTAGGCTGACCCTAAACCCCAGGCTTGAGCACCTCCCAACCTCTGGAAAGTTCAAAACACAGATGGGAATTTTGTGGCTTGGGCTGATCTCTACGTAACACTTAAATTATATCAGCTCGTGTGATTCCATTTTAAAATACTTTTGTAATTAGATGTGCTTCCCAAAAGGGGCTCTGGAACCAGTGCGCTGAATACAGGAAGCTCTCGGGTCCTGGTTCATAGACGCTTACTGCTGTGGGACTCAGAACCAACCTGCACCAGCAGCAGTGGTCAGGTCTACAAGGCAGGGGTTCAGGAACCAGAAAATTAGGCTTTGGAGGCCAGTCGTACCCTCTAGCAGTGAGCATTCAGTCAGTTGAGAGAGGAAAGTAAAGGCAGCTCCATAAAGCAGCCTTGGGGCAAGTAGGCTTGGGAACAGACGCTCTTTGGCTTCCTCTATAGATGAAGCAGGAGAATGGGGGGAGCATTCCTATAGCTGCCAGGCTAATTTGCACACACAGCTCTCCGGCTCCACCTATGAGTAAATGGGTTACGCGGATAAAGCCTTTTCTTTTGCAAGAAATAGAGGGGAATAACAAGCCCATTCTATTACTGGCCTCTCTGCTGGGAATAAAGAACAGGAGTACTTGTGGCACCTTAGAGATTAACAATGAAGCCTGATGAAGTGGGCTGTAGCCCACGAAAGCTTATGCTCAAATAAATTTGTTAGTCTCTAAGGTGCCACAAGTACTCCTTGTTCGTTTTGCAGATACAGACTAACACGGCTGCGACTCTGAAATCTGCTGGGAATGTCCACTCAGAACTGGATTGTGACTACCAATTTACTTCACACAGGGCACAGGACAGCCCTTGGATGCTAGTGACTTTCACTTACTTCTCCCCTTTGCTAGATTTGAACCAGTGACGGCTCTGCATCCCTTTGTCATTCCTCTAAACCCCAGTCCTCTGCTAGACTGGTTTTTTTCATTGGGTCCTAATTTAGACTGAATCTATTGTTTCTTATTTTGCTGCTTACAACGATTTCCCCACTTGTTACGCTGCTCCTCTTATTTATAGTTTTTTAATTCTGTAGGTGCCTAACAGCCAGATTGGCAAGAGTTCAGCCCCCAGCAGCTCCCACACCCAGATCTTCAAAGCCTAAAATCAAAGCCGAAATACCTTTGAGGATCTGTGTGGACCCTAAGGGTATGTCTACACTAGCCACCAGATCGGCGGGTAGTGATCAATCTATCGGGGATCGATTTTATCGCGTCTAGTGTAGACGCGATAAAATCGGTCCCCGATTGCTCTGCCGTCGACTCCGGAACTCCACCGCGGCGAGAGGTGGAAGTGGAGTTGACGGGGGAGTGGCAGCGGTCGACTCGCCACCATCCTCACGGCCAGGTAAATCGACCTAAGATATACCCACTTCGTAGCTGACGTTGCGTATCTTAGGTCGACTCCTCCCCCGCAATGTAGACCTAGCCTAAGTGACTTTCAAAAGTGCTCATCACCCCACATTGTTGTAAATGGGAGCTGCTGGGTGTGGAGTACTTCTGAAACCCTCACTGCTTCATTTTGGTGCCTAAATGGGAGCAGAGCTCTTTTAAAAACTTAGCTCCAATTGCTTTAAAAATCTGCCCCAAAGCCAAATTTAGGCATCTCCCATAAATGTCCTCATTTTCAGAGGAGCTGAGCACCTGCAAGTTCCCGGGACTTCCATTAGCATCATGGGTGATCAGCGCCTCTGAAAATCAGGCCCTTTTTGAGTGCCTAAATGTAAGCATGCAAGTTTGCAACCTTTCGTCTTTGCAGCTGTGCAAGTTAAAACTGTACCTTTGTGCATGATATAAAAATCTCCTGTTCATAAGCAACTACCGACAAATCATGAGGCGTGAGTTGATCTGTAGGAAGATCCCAGGCTGGACATCTCCCCTTCATCATATTTCAGTATTGTCAACCTCTAATGTTCAAAAATCATGAGTCAGGCCCTCCAAAAATAATGAGATTGGCTTAGAAATCAAAAGATTTTTAAAAGATCAAAATTGGGGCTCTTTTTTTGTTTGCCTTTAAGGTTCACGTTCTCAAGCCTTTCTCCACAATCACATGGACTAGAGTCTCACATATTCACATGACTCCAGGAGTTCAAGCTTTACGAAAACCCTTAATATCATGAAACACACAGTAAAATTGCACGAGTCAGCAACTTTTTTATTTCTAAATGTAGTCTTTCACAAGCAGAGGTGTCCTGCCTTCAAGAAGTTATGTGCTGTGGACACTTGTCCATACCAAACTAGTCTGAGACCATCAGCCTGTTGAACTTAGGTCATGAAATATCCCTGACCAAAGCCCTAGATCTCAACTGTTCTAATGGCAAAACCTCCTGCTGTTTTATTTTTTAAGCTCCTAACTGTGGTTTCTGTATTAACATCTGTCTGTGAGCTCATATGAGAATCCTGAATTTCTTCAAATCAGCACTCAGATGGCATTTAGCATCTGTATGTGGCATGTGGGTGTCTTGTTAAGAAGCCTCTGTTTGAAATGTGGGCTTCCCTGTGGATCATTCACAATGTCTGTGCAGACAAGCTGACTGTTGGGCATCTGCAAATGAACAGAAATCAGCAGGAGTGAAAAACTAGTTATAGACTTTGCTTAAAAAGACCCAAATGCTGCCCACCAGAAGGTGGGATTTTACTAGTTTGTCTTGGTTGAAGAACAGAGTGTTGAAGTGTCTGACAGTGCTAATTAGGGATAATTCAGTCTGACTGTAGACAGAGCATAATCCAGTGGCTAGATGAACTCACAGGGTGGCTTTTATCTGACCTTGTAAGAGGAATTAATAGCTGGTCTGGATGGGTCAGAGTCAAGGTATCTGATTGGGGCCATCAGAGCGTCAGGAGAGGGGATTTGACTTCTGTGTTGACAGAACCATTAACAGTCACGGGTTAAACAAAACGCCACCCCCCTCCAGTGTATTTGGATGTACCGCTGTTACCAATCGGTCATTTACATTGCCGTGTTTCTCACTAATAATCAGGACATGCCATGCTGCAGAATCTTTATAGCTGCTTTATTGCTGTGATTCAAAAGCAGTAATTGCACACTGCAGAGCCATGTTCGGAAATGAAACCATTCAAAAGAGCAGTGGATCAAAAATGGAACCATTTAGCTGAACAACTGCCTGAAACTTTGGGGGAAACAGAAAAAATGGAACCTAGACCCAATCCTCCCTTGGTTTTTCTTTTGCAAAACCAAAACCAGACCAAGTCCATATATGTAGGCAGACATATATAGACTGTTAACTGGCCTGAGACAGCCAAACTCATTCCACATAGGCCACTAAGCACGGTGGCACCTTTTGGCCAGCATCTACCTGAGTTGTACTGAAACAGCGATCATAAGTGAAAAGCTCTCATAACCTACCACCAGTCATCTGAGAGATCAAGACCTTCACAATTTTTCTATTTCTAATTACAGTAATTGCATTCACAAGTTAAATGCACAAAGTAATACCTAGCTCTTAACACCTCTCCTCAGTAAATCTCAAAGCACCTTACAAAGGAGGTCATTATCACGTACCCCACTTTACAGAGGGAGAAACTGAGGCACCATGAGTAAAATGACTGTGCCCAACATCACCCAACAGGCCAGCAGCAGAATTGGGCCTAGAACTCAGGTCTCGTAAGTCCCAGTCCAGCATTCTAGTCACTCACAATTTTGCATACACAAAGTCTGCAAACCTGACCCTTGGTTTCAGCCCTTGGATGCAAAGTTTAAAGGGGTTGAATTTCAGTCACTACTGTTCTTTCTTTAAAATATAACAAAACCATTTATGCAGCAGGCACAGGACTGGCATGTTGGTTAGTCATTCAGATGCAGGAGCAGTGTATCTGAAAGAGAACTGCAGTCCCAAGTTTCCCAAGACATCAGAATTGTGTAGGTCACTGAGGTGACAAGTTCTATCTTTGGAAAAAAGAAACTTTGCCTCCTTTACATACCCTTCCCCCTGTTATGTTGTTAGCCAAGGAATGATGTTGATGTTTGTTTGGCAAACAGCTACTAGGAGGCCCCACTAGTTAAAGAAATTGTACTGAGCATTATCCTCTGTGGACTTGGGGGCAGGGACAAAACATTTCTAATGCAGCAAAGTTCAAGAAAGGTTCATCTTTGCTATTCCAAAATCTGCTGCTCTGCAAACCAGCTCAATTTTAAGAACTAGAGAAGGATCAGCCTCGCAAAGGAGTACATTTGTGATTAATTTCTGCATAGGATGGAATCCTCTTACATTAACTTGTAACAAACAAAGAACAATACAAAATGCTCTGAAAGCTGTGAAGTGAATCATTTCCCTTAATCTTAGACACTCATCTTTGCTGTTCTGTGTGTGCATTATAATACAATATGCAATGTGGCAATGTTAGTCTGCCATTCCCAGCAAAATCTTCCCTCCACCCCCTCCCACACACCGGAAGGCGGTACATCCCTGTATACCAAAAGGTTTCAGGGGACTTTGTCTTAAGGGATAAAATTCAGTAGATCAACTATAGAGAAATAAAATCTGTGCTCCAGCTCTCCAGCATGGCAAAGGGGCCCTAAAAGGAATGTCCTCCACATAAGGGGGCTCCCCCAGCTGCTGTAGATCCAGCAAAGATGAATCTCCGCTGGCTCATTTCGCAGGCCCCGGTGGACGGAGCATGCTGGGGATGAGGATGTGGCCAGAGCACTGGCTGTTCATGGCTGACACAGTGGCCCTTGTGGCTGTCTTTTGTTGTGTGAGCAGGTTAATTTCTTTGCTGGTCTTTGGCTGAGAGTTGCCTGTTTGGGATGTGCATAATAAGTACTATTGTGAAAGATTTGGAAAAGATCAAGAAGCCAGGGGCTGTACAGAGGTAACAGGTGCTTATTTCCTATGTTTTTGAAGAGCCTATTTATTACATTAATATTGCTTCCATCACTAAGATAGGAAATCGGCTAGCACACAACTGAAGAGTATTTCAAGATTGCCAGCTGACACCTAAAATGGTATTTTAGCTCAATTAGTCTTACAAATAAGCCAATACATATTCAGCACCAGTGCTTTATTTTCTGTCTTCTAGATGCATATGTAGAATGCATCAAAATAGCTTAATTGAGGTGCTATCAAACTTTGTTGTTGAAATGCTGATCTACAGTAATTGTTTTGTTTTGATTTTTCCCCCTTTAAACAGACTCCATATCTACTATCTCTATTTACTACTCACTGGAGCCTCATGCTAAAATGAATGATTAATTGCCAAGGATTAGCTCTAAACTGCTTTGGTTTGTATGCAGTTGTTGGTATTTATTATATATGTGATATCTAATCCAGCAGTTAGTACTTTCAAAGAGAAGAACCATCTGCGCTTGAGATTAAAACACTTTCATTTGCATTGGTACCAATAGCCTAACAAAGGGCTTTATGATCTAGCAGAGTGAGATGAAAGCTTTGGGGACCTCAGCTTGGAATGAATGGATCGGCTTGCGTGAAAATGTGTGTCCAGGATTAAAAATCAAAGGCTTTACGTCTGATACAGGTTCTGTGTGCCAAACACAAAAATAAATACAGGAATTACAGACAGAAAAGAAGCAGATAGAGAGAACCTGAGGTGGGGTCAGAACAAAAGACTAGGAGCTAGGAACCTCCTGAGATCTAAAAATGAGGCTCTGTGTAAGCGTGCGGACTCACCCCTGCGGTGCCTCCTGCTGGTCTTTCAGGGAATTAGCTCAATTTCCAGCCTGGAGCACCGTTTGCAGGCCAGTGATCCGCCACAACTGGGCAGTACCCCCACAGTTTCTGTGGGTCTCCCCTCCCCAAGGAACCCCCACCCACTACCCCCCACCTCGCCTCAGTCTGGGCTACTGCCAGTCCTCACCTAGCCCACCCACTGGGGAAGACTGCAGTATAAAAGCCACTCATCACAGGCAAGGGGGTTTGACTTGCTGCCTTCTTCTACCACCCAGTACCTCTATGGGCCTGGGACCAGGTCCTGCAGCCTGGGGAGTCGCCAGGCTAGAGCTCCCCTGGCTCTTCCCCAGCCCTGCTTCACTCCCAGGTACCCTCTTATTCCCCTGCAGCTAGGCCGGTCTCCCTCCACACCTAGAGGAGACACTCTCTCAGTTTCTGGCTGCCCTGGCCTTCTTATAAGGCCCAGCAACCCCTGATTAGCAACTTCCCCAATCAGTTTGGGCTTTTTCTCCTAGCCCCTAGCGCTCTCCCAGGGCTGGCTTCTACCCTGTCAGGGCTGGAGCGGGTAACCACCCTGCTACACTCAGACATTGACTCATTGTGTGATCTCATCTAATTCATTTCACCTCTGTGTCTCATTTTCCCCATCTGTAAAATGAGCAAGAATATTCGCCTAATTTGAAGGTGATCACAGTGAATAATTAACTAATGTTTGTAACATCTAGGTAAGTGCTAAGTATTCTTACCATTGATTAGTCCTGTGCAAATATAGCCAATTTTTCATCAGACTTCCTTAAATGTATACATATGCAATATTTGGCTCCACACTTCATGCAGGTCTGGTGACTATATGCAAATTCTGAATTGCACCAACAAATTGGTGTTTGAATAAGTACAAGTGTGGCTGCATCTGTGAATACTGCAGCTGCATTTAAGAAGGCCCAGTGAGAATTTGACCCAGAATGGAATGAGTACATTTCCCCCAAAATCATGATGCAGTGATACTGGCAGCCTTGCCTAAATTCTGTCCCTGGTTTGACTCTAAGGCCCAGATCCTCAAAGGTACGGGAGTTAGGACCTAAATATCTTTCAGTATTGGGGTCTAAGTTACTTCTGCCCCCTACCTCACAGCCTGGAGCTAGGCTGTTGTCTCAGCTTTATTTCTTTCGGTCACAGACTGAATCCTGAAATTTGTGCAGCAGAGGTGGGTACCAACCATAAATTTTTTATCTGGATTTTGAAACCCCGAAACTGGTGGCATAGATTTCTGGCATAGGTTTGGCTCCTGGCCCATCTCTACTACTTAGATAAATAAACCTATTGGGTAGGGGTCTTTTGGCAAATACCCTAAAACCACAGGGACTAAATCAAGGAAATGGGTGCAAGGATGGGCAGAAGTGACCATTTGCATAGTCAGGCCCAATAACTGCTCCCACAAATTCAATACATGATTGGAGAGATTCTAGAAATCTGACCCAGAATGCTTTGCAAAGTCTCTAGAAGTTATCAGCAGTCCTTTAAACCACCATCCTCTTACCACTTGTGTGTGGGGTTGTGCACTGCCTAAAGAACTGGGCTGGTCTAAATATGCTCCATTCAGGGTGTGTCTACACAGCAGTCAGGAGGCACAGTTGCCTGCACATGCTTCCCAATGGCAGTGTAAAAAGACCCTCATTCAGTGGTATCCACAACATGTATGATTCTCTTTGCTGGATGTAAAGCCAGAAGGAGTTAATCTTCCTGGTCATATTAACTCCTGTACATTTCATGGCTGAATTGTCTGCTTCAAAACAACTTGTTTTGGGGTCTCTCTATAGGTACACATTGTGACGGGTTCAGTCACAGAGACCCCCTTGGGACTGTAACCTGATGTGCTGAGATTACCTCTGAGCCCGTTTTCCCTGCCAGCTTGGGACTCCAGAACCCTGCCTTGTTGAGCCAGACACGCTAGCCTCCTGCAACACAAACCCAGGTCTGGTCCATGTCCCCAAAGCTGCAGACTTTAACCAAAAACTGCTCAGCAGGTTAGGTGCCTCCAGCACCCAGACACCTAGCTCCCAATGGGATCCAAACCCCAAATAAATCCGTTTTACTCTGTATAAAGCTTATACAGGGTAAACTCATAAATTGTTCGCCCTCTATATCACTGATAGAGAGATATGCACAGCTGTTTGCTCCCCCAGGTATTAATCACGTACTCTGCGTTCAATAATAAACAAAAGTGATTTTATTAAGTATAAAAAGTAGGATTTAAGTGGTTTCAAGTAATAACAGACAGAACAAAATAAGTCACCAAGCAAAATAAAGCAAAAACACGCAAGTCTAAGGCTAATACATTAAGAAACTGTTTACAGGTAAAATCTCACCCTCGGAGATGTTCCAATAAGCTTCTTTCACAGACTAGACTCCTTCCTAGTCTGGGCCCAGTCCTTTCCCCTGGTACAGTCCTTGTTAGTTCCAGCAGACATCTTAGGTGGAAAGCAGCGGTGTTCTCATGACTGCAGCCTCCTTTGTTCTTTTCCACCCCCTTTTATAGCTTTGACACAAGGCAGGAATCATTTGTCTCTCTCGGTCCCCACCCCTCCTTCTAAATGGAAAAGTACCAGATTAAGATGGATTCCAGTATCAGGTGACATGATCACATGTTTTGTGAGACCCCCCAGCCTCCATTCTCCCTGGGCTGACTTACAGGTACAAAGGAAGGCTAGCAGGTAAATAAACCGTTTACAACCAATTGTCCTAGTCAATGGGAGCCATCAAGATTCTAAACCACCATTAATGGCCCACACTTTGCATAATTACAATAGGACCTCAGAGTTATGCTTCATATTTCTAGCGTCAGATACAAGAATGATAAATGCATACAAATAGGATGAACACACTCAGTAGATTATAAGCTTTGTAATGATACCTTACAAGAGACCTTTTGCACAAAGCATATTCCAGTTACATTATATTCACATTCAAAGCATATTTTCATAAAGCGTATGGAGTTCAACGTCACACACCTATTGTCCTTGTCAGACCTTATTTGCCTGTTAGGTAGTCTGTAAAATCAGCTGCGTATCAGAATGAACCAAGCTTTCTGAGGTCCCTACCTGGGTTGCCCCGTGACCTTTGTTACTGAGGAAGCCTCTTCCTTCCCTGCACCTTTCAAAGGAGGGCTAGCAGCCTTCATCTTTTCCACAATAGAAATCATCCTGATGGAGCCTCCTCATCCCTCCCATACTCACTGGCAGCACTCTTCAGAGACGAAGGGTCCATGGGCCCCTTAACACCAACAGCACTTATTTATGGAGGCTTTGTGCACCTCTCTCTGGGAGCATTGCACACCTGCCCCTGCAGCACTGCCTATGGAGGAAGGGGAGACTACTGTTTCCCCTCCCCACTCTCATTCTTCCTCCGCCCTTCTCAGGATTTTTTGGCGGGGAGGTCCCTTACAAGTGATTGGTATCAATGATTAAAATGCTTAATTAATCCAGGCTTTACTTTGCCTAGCCACATAAATCGCAGCTAAACGGGAATGCCGGGAGAGTACGTCTTTCTCTTTTTTACAATGAATGTTATGCTTATGAAAGATGCTGGACTCTCAGCCGGGGAGACTGAAGTCCCCTCTCTCCAGAAGAGAGAGGCAGCATCTAGCAGGGGAAGCTTCCCCACAGTGCCCCACCAGCATGCCTCAGCCCCAACCTGGAAGGATTATTATTTAGGAAGAAAGGAGCTCCAGCTCTATAGCTAGGGAGGAAGAGCAGTCTGGTAGAGAGAGGCCAGTACTGGGAGTTGAAGCCCTGGGTTCTGTCCCCAGATTTGACTCACTGTGTCAGCTTGGATAAATCACCTGGGCCCAGTTCCCTTAAGGTATGTAGGTGCCTAACTCCCACTGATTTCAGTGGGAGTTAGGTACCCAAATACTTTTGCGGATCTGGGCCTTAATCTCTGTGTCTTCATTACCTCATCGGTAAAATGTCTGCATTTCCCTAGCTGGGGGTGGTGGTGAGCAGATAAATACATTAAAGATTATGAGGTGCTCAGATGCTATGGCAAGAGGACATATAACTACCTAACATGCTAAATAATGATATAATATTGAAATCACTTGTCTGTTGATGACGTGAAGGTCTACTAACACACTCATTAGGGCTTTCAGTTTGGCTAGCAAATTCACGTAGATGTTCAATGTCCTCAACTAGATCTAGTGCTTTTGCTAAAACATCTTTGGAAAAAATATTATCGGGTCATTGCCATTTGTCCAAGCTAATATCACTCGCAAGCTATTCTTATTTCCTAACAAGTTGGCAGCCTTGTGTCATATCAACAACTGTGTATGCCTCCCAGCAGCAAAAATAATTATATCTTTTGGTTAGAGCATGACAGTGGAACTGTTTTACTCTTTAAAAAAACCACAGTATAGTATGCAGTAATAATGTGCTTTTGCTTTTCAAAGGAATTAATATCAATTATTCTCATGCATATTCACAAGAGGAAGACTGATTCAGCAATCAGGCTAATAGTTTTTGCTTAATTACATTTAGTTGGTTTCATCCTGTCTTGGTACATTGCTGATTGAATCTGAAACCCCCAAAATCCCACTGAACAATGTCACCATTTTGTACTTGATATTTCCTGTAAGAAGCAGCCAGGGCTGAGTGAAGCAGCTAGGGGCAGCGGGTTTTTTAACAGGCTTCATCTTTTGGTGTGAAGACGATAAAACTGCTGAGCACCTCGACAAGAGCACTCTTTACCCTGAGCTGGTTGGTGTGGGAAGTTAGTACATTGCTTCTCCTCCTCTGGAGACCTGACCTCAAATGTTAAGCATGGCAGTATTAAGTGGTCTGGTCCCATCCTAGTCCCTGTTGAAGATTTGTTCACACTGCAAAACTACAGCACAGTTTGATAAGATTAGCAGGAAAGGCAGGAGTGTTGAAGGTCAGTACTGAGGTGCATTGACAGATGTGTCTGGAAAGCTGGCAGGAGGGCTGACATGGACCACATCTAAGTATTTGCCATGAGGCCTACAACAAGAACTTGTCAGTGGGTAGGCTGCTGATGTGCTGAGACCACTGCCTATCTTGCTTACTAATATTGTCTCATTACTGTTTCCTTGTGTTCCCCCATGTTTGTCTGTCTGTATCCAGCCGTTGCCTCTTGTCTTCAACTTAATTTCTTAGCTCTTTGGGGGGACGAAAGAGCTTTTTGTTCTGTGTCTGGACACTGCGAGCACAATGGGGTCCTGGTCTGTAACTGGGATTCCTAGGTGCTATTGCAATACAAATAAATACAATAATTAACAAAGTAATTATACCGCATTCATGACCATTCGCGACAGTTTCTGTTGAATTGCCTTCATTCTGGCAATCAAAACAAGATTTCAAAGTCTGATCATTTGGTAAAATGTGATATATTAGACCTAGGCAACTGACAGGTAGGGCAAGTGGCATGGGACCAAAGACAATAACATTGGGGACAGTTTGCAGAGTGGATGGGGGAATAGTGACAAAAATAAAATGGAGGGAAAGGTAAATCAAACGGAGATAGGGAGAGAGATGAAGCACATCTAGAAACCAAGGGGCAACAAGAGGAATATTTTCCAAATTAATAAATGCCTGGAAAATCCAGGTTATTGCAGAAGAGGTGACTGCAGCCTTCACAGTATGAAGCTGCAGTACATGACAATAGATGTTTCATTACATTGTGCTCATAGTGTTGGCTGTTCAGATTTTGTTTTTAATTTTCCTTTAGAAAATAGCTGTCAAGTGTCTCTCCCCTGAGATAGCGTGTGGAATCTTCCACCTCCCTCCCCCTTCCCTTCTACATTTCAGCACAGTCCATTTGCACAATGTAATAATAGGATGTTTCCAGGCAAGGTGAAGACTTAGTGACCCCAGCTGGAAGATGGCAATGAAAATGCTACAGGTCAAATTCTCTACTGACAAACACCCCAGTGAAATTAAGGAGGTCGCAAAGCGATCGAGTCACTGCAGATCTGGAGTAATTAGACATCCATCTTTTTATAATACTTAACTTCGAGGGCCACAAATTTGGCAAGAGTGTCAGTTTGTTAGGAATATTTGGACCACATAGGGTGACCAGATGAGGGGAAGAAAATATCGGGACACATGGCGTCAAGTTCCCATCATGTAACTTTCTCCACCCCATCTCTTTCCATCATTTTCATGACTATTTTGAAAATTCCACAAACCCATGCAGGCCTCGTTGCTGTCTGCCACCTCTGACAGAAGAATGGAGCCGGCACGGCTCTGCACTATTGTCATGAGCATCTCAAGTAGAGGACACGCGAGCCTTCTGTATTTGCAGAGCCACAAGAAGAGCTGTGGGGAACATGATGATTTCCTAGTGGGCAGCAGGGCCGGCACAACCCATTAGGCGACCTAGGCGGTCGCCTAGGGCACAAACATTTGGGGGGCGCCGGCGCCCCGGTCATCGGTGTAATTTTGGGGGCGGGACCTTCCGCCGCCTAGGGCGGCGAAAAAGCTGGCGCTGCTACTGGTGGGCAGATTGCTTTCGGACACAGCAAGAACAAATTCAAGATTCTTAGTGGCGTTCATGAAGCAGCTGCAAACAGTGGAGCGCTGCTTCTGGGCCTGAGAAACAAGCACTGACTAATGGGATCGCATCATAATGCAGGCTTGGGGTGATGAGCACTGGCTGCAGAATATTCGGATGTGCAAGGCCACATTCCTGGGTCTGTGTGCCGAGCTTGTCCCCGCCCTCCAGGGCAGGGACACAAGAATGAGAGCTGCACTGACAGTGGAGAGTTGCGTGGTGATCATGCTGTGGAAACTTGCAATGCCAGATTGCTACAGGTCAGTGGGAAGTCATTTTGGAGTTAGAAAATCCACTGCGGGGGGCCGTTGTCATGCAAGTGTGCAGGGCCATTAATCATCTCCTGCTACACAGGACTGTGACTCTCAGCAATGTGCAGAACATAATCGATGGATTTGCTGCAGTGGGGTTCGCGACCTGTGGTGAACTGAAAGACGGCACGTATAGTCCTATTTTTGCCCCAGAGCACTATGCCCCAGACTACATCAAAGAGACAGGGCAGTTTGTCTATGGTTATGCAAGCCCTGGTGGATCCCCAGGGATGCTTCACCAACATCAACATAGGCTGGTCAGGGAAGGTGCATGACTCTTCACATCTTTAAGAACACAGGACTGTTCAGAAAGCAACAAGCAGGGACTTTCTTGCTGACCAGCAGCTTACCATTGGCGATATTGAAATGCCAATAGTGATCCTAGGGGACCCTGCCTACCCATTACTCCCCTGGCTCATGAAGCCATACACCAGCCATCTCGATAGCACCAAGGAAAGATTCAGCTACCAGCTCAGCAAGTGCAGTGGTTATCCCAGTGGTTATAGCTGCCTGCTGTGCCCTGGATAATATCTGTGAAGCAAAGGGGGGAAAGTTGCTGTTTTATTGAGTAACAGAAGCACTTAAAGACGTTCTATGCAAGTTAAAAGCAAAATACACTACAATCTGAATAAATGTATGGAACAGAGCTTAAAGAAGCAGAAGGAACATTCACGTCCATTTTAGCTACACATACAGCAGTTGTGGCTCTCACAAGTCAGTGTATGTGAAGTTGTGGTTGTCCTTAATATCCCCTGGTGTGGAGTGGTAGGGGTAGGGCTGCAGTCCTTGATGCCATGTGGAATGTTGAGGGGGGAGGAGGTGCTGTCCTGGAGCTTTCCATGGACTGCAAGAGTCTGCAGCATCTGTGCTTGCTGCTGGAGAAACCCCATTATGTCCTGATATATCTCCCTCTCCTTTTCCTGCTGGGCCTCCTGGGCCTTTCGCCTAGCGGCTCTTTCCTTCTCCATATTGACTGCAGTATTTATCCTCCAGGCCCTCTGCTCATGGTCTGATGCAGCACTGGCTTGCAGGATCTCACTGAACAAGTCCTCTTCTTTCTCCTCCTTATCTGGCTCAAGTGTTAAAAAGGTGTGGAGAGGAAACCCCTCAAGGCCACAACGTCAGCAGCTACAAATAAAACACACGGAGGTACTGTAGTCTGTATAGTCACAATGGAAAGTGAATGTTAAGATTCAGAACTCCCTTCTCTTACTCCCCTCAATTTTTACACAAGACTTGATTATTGACACTTCTGCTGCAGAGTGCTTGTGCATGTCACCACCGCACCAGCCATTGTGAGCATGGCCTGCCCAGGGGTGAGGGAAATTAGGAGGAATTGCTCAGTTGCATGAAACTATGAGGATAGGGCAAGGGCACCATTTACCACAGGCGGTGGTGATTTTAGCTGATATCTCACTCCTGAGGGTGGCAGACACACAGAGATCACAGCTGCTGGTGGAGTCCTGAAGCCACATGGCCCTTATGCTGCTAGCCTGTTTACTGCTGAAATTATCACTGACTGGCATGGGAAAATGTCCTACCGTGGAGGAAGAAGTAAGGCAGCCATCCCTGGAAACCTCCATGACATTTTCATCGAGATCTTGAAGGAGGATTCACAGATCACCCTGTGTACATAAACCAATTTTTCCGCATCTCCCCCCACCCCACCCCCAACCATAGGCACCGACTCTGTGGGTGCTCCAGGGCTGGAGCACCCACGGGGAAAAATTGGTGGGTGCTCTGCACCAACCGGCAGCTCCCCGCCCCTCCCCCGCACCCTAGGTCACCTCTGCTCAGTAGCGGTGCCAGATCTTCCGGCGCCCTAGGCGGCGGAAGGTCCCACCCCCGAAATGTTGCCCCCAACAGCGGCGGCGGAAGGTCCCGCCCCCAAAATTGAACGGACGGCCGGGGCGCCGGCACCCCCAAAATAGCTGTGTCCTAGGCGACCGCCTAGGTCGCCTAATGAGTTGCACCAGCCCTGCCTCTGCTCCGCCTCCTCCCCTGAGCACGCCACGTCTCCGCTTCTTCCCCCTCCCTCCCAGTGCTTCCCGTCGCAAAACAGCTGATTCGCGGCAGCAAGCGCTGGGAGGGAGGGGGAACACACTCGGGGAAGAGGTGGGGCCGGGGCGGGGATTTGGGGAAGGGGTCCAATAGGGGCAGGGAGGGGGCGGGGTTGGGGCAGGGACTTTGGGGAAGGGGTTGGGATGGGGGTGGGGCAGGGGTAGGAGGAGGCGGGGCGGGCCCGGGGGTGAGCACCCCCTGGCGCCTGGAAAAGTTGGCGCCTATGCCCCCAACTCTACTGGGGAATGAAAGGCAGATAACAGTTCTCCCCCTCTCTTTGTGGTACCACTACTGCTTCTAATATGAATAAATTAATGAACAGTCAGTAGCCGTGTCCTGATAAATTGGCAGTACCAGCAGTACATCATTGTAATGGCATATATATTTACACACTTACCTGAGGTTCCTTCCCCTATATCGGGCTCACCCATGCTCGACTGCTGGGACTGACTGGACTACGGTCAAGTCTCAAACAGGTCCTGGCTTCTGGCATAGCTGGACCCCCCAGGTCCATGTCTCCCATCCTCCTCCTATTCCTCCTTCACCGCCTCTTTGTCCATGCTGCTCACGCCAGAGGCCTGTGATTCAGGCTCCTTGGAGGTATCCACAGGGGGTGTGCAGGGTGATGGGGTCTCTGCCAAGCATGGTATGCAGCTCTTTGTAAAAGTGGCAGGTCTGTGACTCAGCAGCAGATTGACTGTTGTCCTCCCTGGCCTCCTGGTGTGCCTGCCGTAGTTCCTTTGCTTTCACATGGCACTGCTGCTGATCCCTGTAGTACCTCTTCTCCTGCATCCCCCATGCAATCTGCTCATAGATGTCTACGTTTCTACAGCTGGTCCATAGCTGTGCCTGTCCAGCCTCTTCTCCCCACCGGCACAGGAGATGCAATATCTCCTGTCTACTCCATGTCTGGAGTGTGCAGCCGGCATGGTCAGCTGGGCAGTTGCATGCAACGATGGAGAGCTGCTAGGTGTGCTCGCCAAGGTGAACAATCAGGAAAAGGCATTTCAAAAATTCATGTCGTTTTAAACAGGGGGAAGGAGGGGCTTCCAGTCTCTGTGACTTCTGAGCAGTGAAGTTCACAATTGTGACTAGAGCGGTCATTGTCAGGCACTGTGGGACAGCTGATGGAGGACTTAAGGTTGACACAGATAACGCACTGTCTATGTTCATGCTGTGTCCATCTCAGTGCATCGACCATGGCTTAACACCACTTGGATAAGGTGGCCATAATGGAGTGCTTCTATCAGTGGATGACAGATTTAAGTGTAGACACGTGCACAACTAGGCTGACACAAGGCAGCTTACATTGACCTAACTGTGTAACGTAAACCAGGCCTCAGCTTCCTTCAGCCAACCTCTGTGTTGTCCTGTGCTAAAAGTAGCAGGAATAAAATAGTACTTCAGATGACCTGGGTGATGCCCTCCTGTCCCTTCCTTGAAGCTGAGGAACATATTTATATCCATGGACATCATGTGCCTTTGAATTTTGCCTTTTTGATATTTTCTTTCATTTATCATTTTCTACTCTCCCTGCAAACCATTTGCAGCTGGAACTCTAGGCTCTGCTCTGAGGGAAGACTGACAACATTTATCACTTAATGGGACTTGACAGCCCTCTGACAACTAAATGTGTGCTTAACAGCATTAAGGAATTTGCAAGCAAGCATGCTTCAAGGGTATTTTCCCTGCCACTTCCGCTCAGCATCAGAAGCAGTTGGAATCTTGTGCGAAAGCCGCAGTGAGCAAACGAATTGCCGAAACTTAATTAGTGACATTCCTTTATTTCCTTTTAAACCACATACTGAAATTGGATCCAATGACAAACAAAATGATTACAGTTATAGCTAAACTAAAATAGTCAAACATCAATCTAAGTTGTGTCAAGGAACAGAAAATTGAACATATTAAAACCAGTTGCCTTGTGGTATTATAGCTATTCAACCCATGATTCATTTGTGCTTGTGAATGAATAGAAGGGCTCAGTCTTACACAAGATGCACCTATGTACTCACTCACACTTTAGAAATATCAGTAGTGTAGCTTGTGTAGAAGTATTTAACCACCGGCGGGCAACTGATAGTACAGGCAGGTCTGACATTCAATCCAGCTGAGAGCAACACATACAGATTACATTTGCATATCTACCTGTCTAGCAAGCATGAGGCCCCAAATCAGTCATTTTTCTCAGCTGTGCATTAATGTTTTGAAAATATTGTAATCACACAAGAGGCAATGAAATGTCACGTAGTACAACAACACAGGCAAATGTAATGGTTTGTAGAAATTAGTCTATGTATTTGGGCCATTGAAGAAATAAAGAGCCAGATGGTAAATTGGGATAAATCAGTGGGGCTACACAGATTCACACTAATTGAGGATCTGGCTAAAGATGTCCAAGAATGAGAAGTACTGACTGCATAGCTGCTTTTAGACAAGTGGGAGGTTCTTCTTTGATTTTCAAAGGCTGTGGAAGCCTGTCACAAGTCCCATAAATAGCTAGCAAGGCAGTATGTGCAGTGGTTAAGAACAAGGGACTGGGTGTCAGGATTCCTGGGTTCTGGTTCAAGTCATGTTACCCTCTGTCTGCGTAAAGGGTACTACACACCTCACAGGGGTATTGGGACACTTCATTCATTAATGGCTGTGACGTCCTTTTGCGTGTTTGGATGAGCTGTCCTACTTTATGAAAGGGAGTCTGTTTTGACCCTGATTCAGGAAAGCATTTCACCATGTGCTTAAGTCCCATTGAGCACAAGCTGGCACCCTGCGGGGAGAAAAGTACCAGCTCTCCAGACTGCCACCAGCTGCCCCCATTTAACCCCTGAAGCAGTTGCTCTTGTCCTTAAACCACTAACTCATGTCTATGGGACTGCAGGAGTCTCAGGCTAGTGCCTGTGTGTGTGTTCACAGCCAACATTTGTATGGCCCCTGGCTGAGCAACTAGCCTCAGGGACTTTTGGATTGCACAGCTGCATCTACAACATAGCCCTGGCATGTAGACGACACATGGTGTCACTCCTGCCACACACTGCTCTGTATTTTCCAAAGGTTGGTTAGCTCTAGAGTGGACAGAGAACGATTTGTAGTTGGGGATGGAGGTAAAGGGGAAATAGAGCCATGGACTATACTGAGTAAAAGTATATTGTTTCCTTAGGGAACTAAGAAGACTGAAGGGGGAAATCCCTGAGCAAATGGCGTGTAAGGTTTCATGAATGAAACGTGTTCTTGGTGCCAAGTTTATTTTTCTGCAGGCCTCTCTGGAGCTTTAAAAAGGAAAAAAAAAAAAGCATTAGACCAAAGCGCTATTGGGCTTGTCAATTACATTCCAATTCTCTCACTGTATTTCCAAGAATACTGGATCTATTTTCAAATGCCAACTTGCTATCTCCCTCTCCCCACCTCCCATGCTGGATCTTCTTCACTACGAAGTATAAGCACACGCACAAAGGGGTGGGGGGCATGTTGCCATTAGCAGAAAAAGCTCCAAAGGTTCAGCTGAGATTTTTTTCAAGCCACCTATGGAATTTGGACATCCATCTCCCATTTCTTTTAGTGAGAATTGGGTATCCAGATCCGGTTGGTTGCTTTGAAATGTTCAGGTCTTTGATCTCAGCTGGGGCCTCTAGGTGCTCCTGCAATACAAATAATAATACTGTGATAAGCATCCCAAGGCCTGAATGCTCACCAGATCCCTCCCTCCCTAAGACTCACCCCATTCCATACTGAAAGAAAGAGCTTGCTCCTTATTTTTGCTGCCTGCAAACTTTTGCTGCCAGGAAGGGGAAGAAAGAAGCAAGAAATTCTTGAGCAGATTTCCTTCTAGGTGGGACACGTCTAAGGGTCAAGCCCTGCTCATCTTGCCTGTATCACTAGGCCTCCACAAGGTCAATGGGCCTAATCTTGATCCCAGGAAGTGAGCAGGAATTGGCACTAATGGAGTGTTTCAAGAATGATCACCACAACAGGTTTATTAGGGGTCTCGTGCCAAATTTTCAAGAACAAGCATGGTGCACAAATGGGGATGTGAAACATCTTTGCCCATGGTTACAGTAGTTTCATGCATTGATATGAATGCAGTGCATCTTTGGGCCTGGTTACAGCAGTTGCATGCACAGACTGGGTGCACAGTTGACTTTTTAGGCTCATTTGCACATAACCAGCCCATATGTGCACACGTGATAATTACACATACACACTAGGCGTGCATTTTGCGTGCTTGTATTCGTTAACAAATCCTGCTCTGCTTTCCCCAAGGTTACTTAGCACTAATTAATCACTAACAGTCACAGAAATTCAATCAGAGGCTTGCTCACTTAAATCTTTGCAATTTAGTATAGGCAAAGCTTCCTGGACTCTACTGCCTCCTTGTGTCCCTGGAATCCTGCCTGTATCTATTGAAACTTACATTCCAATACAGCAATATCATTAAGAGCCAGTGCAATCCAATACCTTCTGGCAGATGCCTGGAGAAGTATTTGATTGGAACTAACAAAATCTATGTTGCTTTCGGGCAGGTGAATCATAACAGCCCACGGTTAAACAAAGTGAAAGGAGGCTGGGGATTGGTGGGGCGAGAACACTTACAACGTCACATGTGAGATGAATTAGCTGAAGGGGCTTGAAACCCTACCTGGCAGGAATTGTATGTTTGAAGTTATATCAACCATATGTGAATTGGGTATGTGAGCTTGTTGGGATGTATTGGGGATACAGATCCACTCAGACCTGGACTGTTAGGGCTACCATAACTGGCCCTAATGGGCACCTGGTTTGGGCAGATGGCTTGGTCTAGCTGTTAGGGGAGTGGCCAGAGAGTCAGGAGCATGTGGGTTCTATTCTTGACTCTCCCACTGACATGCTGTGCAACCTTGGGCAAGTCACTTCCCCTCCCTATGCCTCTGATTCACACTCCCAGCCTTTGTCCATCTTGTATTT
The DNA here is from genome assembly GCA_003942145.1 of Platysternon megacephalum. Classification (NCBI taxonomy): domain Eukaryota; kingdom Metazoa; phylum Chordata; order Testudines; family Platysternidae; genus Platysternon; species Platysternon megacephalum. The sequence goes on from QXTE01000079.1 coordinate 4,232,568, forward strand.
AGAATGTAAGCTCTGCAGAGCAGGGTCTAGCTCAGACGATGTGTTTTGTACCACACCTAGCACAATGGGGCCCTCATCATGGTTGGAGCCTGTTGGCACTACCACACGAGGGCTCCTAGGTGCTACGGTAATACCAATAATAATACTAAGCAGAGTCCCAAGAGAGCTAGAGAACTGACTAGGCCATGGATATAGAATCCCCTCTCACCTCTCCAGCTGTCTGTGCAATGTAAGCAGAGCTTGCATTTCTGCTGCAAAGGACTTCAGCCTCAGGGCTGTCAGTCTATGACCTTTCCCCAGAGCTAAAGCACTCACAGTCTTTTTGAAGGATTTCAAATACTATAGCAGTGAAGCTGCAGGTCAGTAGCATAGAGAAACAGAGACACCGTTTGGCTCTAGAAATGCAGATATGCAGCCGATTCACTAGTTGGTAAGAGGGTTAATGCTCAGGAGCAGGTTTGAAGGACACTGGGCTCCAGTCGTCAAAGGCCGACACAGCTAGAACTGTATTCACCTCAGTGGAATTATTCCTGCTTATGTCACAATTGGACCTAATGGCTTTTCCCAGCCTGTAGTAAGGCCACCAGGCAGCTGTGAACACTGAAAGGAGGAGTGAGGAAGAAGGAAGGGGATGTAGGTAGGTTTGGGAATGGAACCCAGAGCGCCCCTAGGTACACAGTGTTTCAGAGGCCTGGTTTTCCCTCTAGAGAAAGAACTCCTGGAGATATTCCTACCTCTCCCAGAAGGGCTTTATCATGACTGATTCAGCAGGCTGTTTAAAATGTGATCCATGATCACAGGATTAGGGGGAAGCAGTGGAGCCTTCTTAATGGTCCCCTTCCCACCCGTCCCGTTTCTCATACCTTCTCCCCACTTCCATGGCAGCCTCTGTCTTCTCTCTGATGTGTCCTTGACCCTCACTGCTTCCTTTGCAGCTTCTCCCTCCCTTTGTGACACCATCTCATATACTCCCTGCTCCTTCACTGACATCTTTGCTCACGTTCTGTGCTCTGTTCCCAGTGCTGATGGTTCCCATATCACACCCCATCCTCCCTCTTCAGAACCAAATGGCAGCACAGCTGTTCTCCAACACAGCCAAGACACACTTCTATCTTGCATTACAGATGGGACCTGACCATGTTCAAAACTGCCCTGAAACAGCCCATTCCAGTTGTGATGGGATACATTAATATTCCCAGGTTGATTTTTGTAGTATAGCAGAAGTTCAGATTGCAATCACCTCAGAATAGGGACCAGATCTGTATAGCACCAAACACAGTCATAACTCAGTAATTGATAACAACAGCTAGATCTGAGTTTGCTCAACTAGCACGCACCTAGTGCATTCACTGGTTGATAGCTGTTGTCCATCTTAACCAGATACCATGGTGATAAATCAGAGAGAGCGGAGAGAATGTTATCCCTGACAGCTCTGTGTACATTTCAGGATGTAAATTCTTTTACCCACTTCAGGAGGGCTTACACAAGTTTAATTTTAAAAGCTGCTCATAGCTTAATGGGCTTCCTAAAGACAAAGAATGGTTGTAGATCAAAAAAGGGGAAATCATATAGCTTAGTAGTTCAGGTGGCATCTTGCTGTGACTTGCAGGAGAAATTATAAATGGCTTCTTTTGTTTACTGCTTAGCTCAGTGACCAGAGCTGATAAACCAAAAACAAATTCTACCCACTAATGCGCTACTTTTCAAATTAAAATTCACCTGGCATTGCCTTGATCTTCAAAGCAGGAGAGTATATCCAAAGAAATAAACTATGCGACACTAATTATTGCTGGATGCAATCCAATGAGTAAAGGTGCAGTGATTGATATTTGAACTGAAGGTAAAGGACATAAACACACCAGACATATCAAGGTTTATAAATAAATCCTTCAGTTATATAATAGGTAGAGACTAAACCCATCAAGCAATGAGGAATTACCATTTAAAACATCCCAAACATATTCAGAAATGTTGGGTCATACCAAAGAAATCACAACAAGGAACACTAAAACAGTCTTACCTGAAATTATTCAAAAAAAGAACAGGAGTACTTGTGGCACCTTAGAGACTAACAAATTTATTTGAGCATAAGCTTTCGTGGGCTACAGCCTACTTCATCGGATGCATAGAATGGAACACACAGAAAGAAGATATTTATACTTACAGAGAACATGAAAAGGTGGAAGTAGCCATACCAACTGTAAAAGGCCAATGGCTACTTCCACCATGGCAGTTCTTCATGTAGTAGGGGACTAGGAGCCAGAATGCCTGGGTTTCATTCTGCTATCTACAGCTGATTCACTTGAGAAGCTAACAAACTGTCTTTCTAAAAGTTATGGCCAGTTCATCCCACAAGCTATTGGGCTTATTAATGTTCATTTATATAGAAGAGAAGAATAGTTCACCCACTGCAGGAATTACTAGGTGAAAGTCTAGAGGTCTGTATCGTACAGGAGGTCAGACTAAGGACTGGTCCACACTACAAAGTTAGGTCGACATAAATCACCTTGCATCAACCTATTTGTGCATATCACAACAGAAAGCAAGATCTGCCTCTGGCTGACATAAGCACCCAGTTACAGTGATGCAGTAATACCACTGTCCCGAATGAAGTGGCACCATGGTCAACCTACTGAGGTCAACACGGTGTGAGTGTAAACACTGCGTGACCTGTGTTGACCCTAACAGTCCTCCAGACATTGTCCCACAATGCCCCATGCCCTGCGACAGCGACTACTCTGGTCACAGTTGTAAACTCCACTGCCTAGGGGGCTCATCCCTTTTTAGGCTCCTCCCCTCCCCCAGCATGTTTTAGAAATGCCTTTTCCTGATTGCTCAGCATGGCAACATACTTACCAACTCAACCTTGTTGTGCTCAACTGCCCAACCAACCATGCCAGCTCCATGCACTAGACACGCTTCTGCCTGGAGTAAACAGGAGATATTGGCTTTCCTGGGTCTGTGGGAAGAAGAGGCAGTGCAGCTGTAGAAACGTGGACATCTACAAACAGATTGCTCAGGAGATGCTGGCAAAGCGGTACAACAGGGATCTGTACCAGTGGCGTGTGAAAGCAGAGGAACTTCACCAGGGATACCATAAGGACAGGCAGGTCAACACTGGATCTGGTGGTGCCCAGTGGACCTGCTGCTTTAACCACAAGCTGCATGCAGTTCTTGACAAAGATCCCACCAACAGACCACTCCGAATACTCCAGAGGAGCCCAAGATAGAGATCCCTGCCATGAACAGCAAGGGGGGGAGGAGGGAGATGCAGCAGCGGGCTCCAGCCATATCATGAGCTAGGACCTGTTCAAGACTCTGCCTCAGTCTAGCCAGTCCTACCAGATGAGCACGTATGAGCCTGATGAAGAAGAAAGACACTTGGGTAACTGTGTGCATGCATTTTTCCTTACCATGTTTAAATTTAAAGATGGCACCCAGCCCATCGCCAAGTTAACAAGACACAGGTATCGACTGTTCATTGTTTTACTCACACGAGGAGAAGTAGCAGTACAACAAACAGAAATAGTGTGGGCATGTGCTTTTCATTTCCCTGTTGGATTAGGCAGGGTGGGTGGGGGAAGGAGGCATGCAGAGCACTTTTTTTTATGTACATAAGGATGTCCCTTTTATCCTCTTAAGAGATCTCGATTTAAACTTCCATGGAGGTTCTCTGCAATCCTCTCCCACAGGGATGGCTGCCTTATTTCTCCCGCCATGGTAGGACACTGTCCCATGCCACTCTGCAATGAGTTTGCCAGGCACCATTGCAGTAAGCAGGCTAGTGGCAGATAAGCCCCGAAGGCTTCAGGATGCCAGTAGTAGCTGTGGTCTCTGTGCCTTTGTTGCCCTCAGGAGTTAGGTATTAGCTCAAATCACCACTGGCTGTGGAAAATAGTTCCAGTATTCAATGCCATTACCCTGTGCTCACACCCATGGAATAGGAACTGAAATTTTAGTGCTTCATGAAACAGAAAATCCTTCGCCTGCACTTAACCCTGGCAGGCCATACTCACCTGGCTGGGTGCTGGAGACCGGTGCCGCGGAAAGGCGCTCCAAAGCTAAAGTGTCAATAATCATTTCTTATTAAATGTGTTTATGGGAATAAGAGAAGGGAGGTGTGAAACTTATTTTCCCCTTTACATTGTGCCTGTAAATCCAGTTGTACATCTGTGTGTTTTTATCAGCAGCTTCTGGCATGGTGGCCCCGAGGAGTGCCCCCACCACCTCTGCAGAATGCTTGACCCTGATGAGGCGGAGAAAGAGGAGTACTAGGGAGGACACGTTCAGTGAGATCCTGCAAGCTAGTGCTGCATCAGACCACGAACAAAGGGGTTGGGGGGACAGTATGACCAACAATGTGGAGAAAGAAAGAGCAGCCAGCATAAAGGTCCAGGAGTCCCAGCAGGACAAGGAGAGGGAAATGGGTCTTCTCAGGCAGCAAACCCAAATGCTGCAGACTTTGGGAGGGATAGCTCAGTGGTTTGAGCATTGGCCTGCTAAACCCAGGGTTGTGAATTCAATCCTTGAGGGGGCCACTTAGGGATCGGGGGGGGGGGAAATAAAAATCTGTCAGGGACAGTACTTAGTCCTGCTAGTGAAGGCAGGGGGCTGGACTTGATGACCTTTCGGGGTCCCTTCCAGTTCTATGAGATAGGTATATCTCCATATATTAGACTCTGGTTGACCCACAGGTCTAAAAATCCCAGAATTCCTCACCCTTTTCAGGCCTCAGATAGTTTCATGGTCACTGGTCCCTTTGCCCTGCCCCCCACCTCCATACCACATGGCATCACAGCCCACATCCTTATCCCTACTACTTTGTGCTGGGGAACAGCAAGGAAAACCACAGCTTCCACAGTGAGATCGCCACTTGCTTCTCAAGTGTCAGCTGGTGTCTGTGTAGCCGCTGCATTTTTGCACTGAAATAGACAGAAATGTTTGCTGCCTTTCCACTTCTAAAGTTCCACTCCATTAATTTATGTTAAAAGTTTGCATTACGTCGCCTGTGGTTTTTTGCACATTGTTTTTTTTTCCACACAATAAAGTTCTATTTTGGGAGAATAAAATTATCTTTACTAGTTCACCACACGTATTGCAGAATGCACAGTGGTACTCAAAGCAAAGAGTACTTGGACATGTACAGCAAGTACAACATAACTCATAGCTCCAGGAAAACACCCAGTCATGTCATATTTATAAATGTACAGCAAGCACTACACAATTCTTAGCAGCACACAATGCAGCAGGCCCAGAGAACATTCCATCACAGAGCACTACCGTGACTGACTGTTAAAGTGCTCCCTCAACTGCATAGCTCCACGCTGGGCTCTTGTAGTGGCCATTGTGTCTGTCTGTTCAAAGCCAGCAGACAGCTGCTCCACCTCGGCCCTCCACCTCAGCAGCAGCTTTGCCCCCTTTGCTTCAGAAATATTATCCAGGGCACAACAGACAGCTAACTATTGGGATACTTTTCTCACTGAGATCCAATCTAGTGAATAAACACCGCCAGCGTCCCTTCAATCTACCAGGAGCACATTCAACAGTTGTTCTGCAATTGCTTAGTCAGAAATTAAATCTTGCCTTGATGCTGTGAGGTGGCTGGTATACAGCTTCATGAGCCAAAGGGGCTAGGTCCCTCAGAATTACTATTGGCATTTCAGTGGTAATCCACTGGTTGGGAAAGGATGTCCCTGCTTGCAGCGTTCTGAACAGTTCTGTATTCTTAAAGATGCAAGCATCATGCATCTTCCTTGACCAGACCAGCCCACACTGATATTGGTGAAGTGTCCCCAGTGATCCACCAGTGCTTGCATAGCCACAGAACAGTAGCCCTCTCTGTTGATGTATTCTGTGGCAAGGTTGGCTGTGCCAAAAGAGGAATGTGTGAGCTATCTATCACCTGCTGCCGTTCAGGAACCCCATTGCGGTAAATCAAGCCATTTGTCCTGCACATTACTGAGAGTCACAGTCCTGGGTAGCAGGAGATCACTATTGGCCCTAAACACTTGCATGACAATGGCCTCTACCATGGATTTTCTGACTCCAAAGTGAGTTCTCACTGACCGTAAGCAATCCAGAGTTTCAAGCTGCCACAGTGATCGCCGCTCGCTTCTCCTCTGTCAGTGCAGCCCTTATTTTGGTATCCCTATGCTGGAGGATTGGGGCAAGCTTGGCACACAGATCTGGGAATGTGGCGAAAGTTCTGCAGCCGCTGCTAATCATCTCAAACCTGCATTACGATGCGATCCCACCAGTCAGTGCTCATTTCTCAGGCCCAGAAGCAGCGCTCGCCATCTGCAGCTGCTCTGTGAATGCCACAAACCACCTTGACCTGATTGTTTTGTTATGTCCCTTAGCAAGTTGTCCTTGAAGACGTTGCCACGTCCCCCATTGGTGTGGTATTTCTTGCAGGTCTACAAATACAGGAGAATCATGCATTCTGTATTTGAAGCATTAATGAGAACAGTGCAGAGCTCTGTGGGCTCCATGCTTCTGTCAGAGATGGTGAACACTGAGAAGTGCTGCATGGTTTTGTGGGATTTTAAAAAAAGGCACCGAAATTATGGGATATAGATGGCATGATGGAGAAAGTTGCAAGCTGGGAATATGACCCCTAGTGCCCAGTGATTCTCATAAGAGCCATTTCTACCTCACAACACATTGAGAAAAGTTCCCAAAAGGCATCACACTGGATGGTAGCACATGCCACATGGGGCTACCTACCCATGGTGCACACCGCACTTTCTGTACACTGACGTAACTTGCATCAACTAAAATTTGTAGTTCAGCCATGGCCTTAGTAGTGGTCCCTTCTGGCCTTAAAATCTATCAAGCAATGCCAAGTCAGAGCTGACACTGAAGAAATTATCTTCTCGCCAACTGAGGGCTCATTTTTATATAATTCAGTGTGCCAATATTTTTGATCAAAATGTTTCTGTGAAATTTTCCTCCAATTGTCACTGCCTTGTTCACCAAAACAAAAAATTAGTTGTGTATGGGCTGGAGTAGTTTGTTTCTTTTCTATTCCTTGTTTCTTTTCTATTGTTCATGATCTGAGTGTATTCCTGATTACCTCTGACTGGCACTCAGTTCACACACCTGTTTACATTCATTTCTAAGCTGTTTCCTGTTGGTAGTTTGTCTCTAGTGACTCGTGCATTTCCATTTCTCTAACAATAAAGTTATATTTAACCACAGTAGAAAGAAACACTTAGAAAGGGGAAGTTTCCTACCTATGTTGCCAGTAATACCTTAGTTACTGATGGTGGAATTGTAAAAATCCAATATACTTTTCACCATTTGTTCTGTTCATTTGTGCCATTTCATTTAGCTGCATGGGTTACAAATTTTACAGGGGAGATTTTTATTAGCCAATTTAAAAAAAATGTTTTGCATTACATTGTTTTGGAAAAAGTCATGAAAACTTTTTAAAATTACAGATGGATGTTTTAACACTTAAAAACAAACAAACATAGAAATCTACATTTTTGAGCCGAAATTACCTGGCAGTGTCTCTTTTACCTGTTTGTTTTCAAGGCATATGTAATCTACTTTTGTTCCAAAACCACATCTGAAGTGTACTGCATCAGCCCAACTCATGCAATGCTGCCAAGCATTGCAGAACACAGCCACTGTTCACTCCTTGAATAAGAGTCAGGTGCAGTGGGTGTGATTGAAAATGGGTGCTTCTGCCACAGCAGCAAGGGTTGGGTTGCACCGTGTTCCATTTTAGCTCTTGTCCATGCAGGCAGATGTGTTCAAAAGCTTGGGGCATCCTGATTGCTATGGTATTTGCACTGCTTACAGCTGAAAATGTGATATGTAAGAGTTTCTTTCTCTAATGCTCCTGATGATAGTTCTTGATGCTTTCTCATTGAAACTGGTTAAACAGTGTCATTGTGAGCAAGGCTAACATTTCTAACCAGTCAAATGGGGGGGAGGGGGGAGTTGTTTGTCATGTTTTCAACTCAGTGTGTTGAAGTCCTGCCACGGGATTTTATAATTCATTGTATACTGTGGTATATTTAGCCAATGCCGCTTTTGACTTTATGTTGTTTTTAAAGCAGAGCAGCAGAAAAGTAAGCATAAAGGATCACCTTGCAGCACAATGAATAAATAAAAATAGTCATAGACATGTATGTTTTGAATGCACTTCCATATTTTGCCAGTAGTCTAAGAAACAAGATATCCTTTCACCCAGTTAGCAAGCAGCAGAATTAATTCATCACCAAGAGAAGGTGCATCTCAAATTGTCCGTCAACTCCCACAAATAAGTTAAAAGAAAATGTCATCGGCTCTTGAAAGCAGGGAAACAGAAAAAAAGTGAACGTAATCCATTTTAATGCCTGTATACAACAGCTATGGGTGGACAGCTCAGATACACAATCTTAAGGTTGTAATGAGCATAGAGTAATCCAGCACTGTACCACTTCCTAGTCTCTTCACAATCAGTGATTCAGGAACAGACTTTTTTTTCCCTAGCCATTTTCTTCTTCTCATTGCATTCTTTGTCCCAAGAATGGGTTCCTAATGGCTGGTGTGCTCTTTGGAAGTTGGTGCTGACCTGACCTGACAACCTCAAAGTTGTGTAATTTGATGTTCACAGGCAAGTTAGCTGTCTCCCCAGGCTATGATGATGAGTTCGAATAGCTGATCAGGCAAAATATGGAATATTTTGGAATTCTAAGATCTCTTTTAAAAGTCTTGGGAAAGTTTTATCAGCTTTCAAACCAGTCAGGCCAGTTTTCCATAGGTTTTAGTCATTCAAAATGTGGCATATATGGTATAATTGTGCCTGTGTAATGCCGACAGACCCCATTTCTGCGGGTGGGATCAAGCCTGAGGCCTCTGGATCTAAATGCATGAGCCTCTACCACAGGAGCTAAAAGCCACATGGCCCTTAGCTAAGACTGTAGCAGACTCAGTAATCTCTAAGTGGTCTCGGTGCCAATAGAGGGGACAGAGCACCACACCCGGGAGATGTGTGGCTTACACATGCAAGTGAGTATTATTAGCCATATGCATGTGCAGTTACCAAATGAACACAATTATGTTAACTGTACATTAAATGGGGTGCATCATTACACATGCATTTTGCGTACACAATTGCATCCCCAAATTGAATGGAAATCTGGCTCTCATCTACAGGTGGACTTTAATGGGTACCTTGTGGATCGCTAATACAAAGCTGCTACTCTGAATTATCTCACAATCCTCCAGACAGTTTGGCTATCTGATACAAGTGCCTTGAAGAAGTAGAGATGAGCAAACTGGTTTGGAGTATCTGTGTTCAACCTTCTTTGTATACAAGACACATTTAAAAACTGTTTGCAGAGTCAACCCTTTTCAGATCATATTTTGTTATGTTGTATTTATGGGAGCCGCACTTGTATAACTAAGGGCAGAATTAGCCTGAGATACGTCAGTGAAAATATCCTGTACATTATTAACAGTGAGGATAAATATTGGAGCATATCTTTTGAGAACTAACTAGTTTTTCTTTTATTTGCAGATTTTGGCCATAATTTCCATCATGTTCATTGTATTATCTACAATAGCCTTGTCACTTAATACGCTTCCTGAACTACAAGGCACGGATGAATTTGGACAAACCACAGATAACCCTCAGCTTGCCCACGTGGAGGCAGTGTGCATTGCATGGTTTACAATGGAATACCTCTTGCGGTTCCTATCCTCACCTAAGAAATGGAAGTTTTTCAAAGGCCCCCTGAACGCTATTGATTTGCTAGCTATCTTGCCCTATTATGTCACTATCTTCCTCACGGAATCAAACAAAAGTGTACTTCAGTTCCAAAATGTACGCAGGGTAGTTCAGATATTTCGTATCATGAGGATACTCCGAATTCTAAAGCTTGCCAGGCACTCAACTGGTTTACAGTCCTTGGGATTTACACTAAGGAGGAGCTATAATGAGCTTGGATTACTCATCTTGTTTTTGGCCATGGGCATTATGATCTTTTCCAGCTTAGTTTTTTTTGCAGAAAAAGATGAGGATGATACAAAATTCAAGAGCATCCCAGCTTCCTTCTGGTGGGCAACTATCACCATGACAACAGTAGGCTATGGAGACATCTACCCCAAAACTCTCCTAGGCAAAATAGTTGGAGGGTTGTGCTGCATTGCTGGGGTGCTGGTGATTGCTCTTCCCATCCCAATCATTGTAAATAACTTCTCTGAGTTCTACAAAGAGCAGAAGAGGCAGGAGAAAGCCATCAAGCGCAGAGAAGCACTTGAAAGAGCAAAAAGAAATGGCAGCATTGTCTCCATGAATATGAAGGATGCTTTTGCCCGTAGTGTAGAACTGATGGATATTGTGGTTGAAAAGAATGGAGAAAGCACAGGCAAAAAGGATAAAGTTCAGGACAATCATTTATCCCCCAGCAAGTGGAAATGGACCAAGAGAACACTCTCTGAAACTAGCTCCAGTAAATCTTTTGAAACTAGGGAACAAGGATCTCCAGAAAAGGCCCGGTCCTCTTCCAGCCCTCAGCACCTGAATGTCCAACAGTTGGAGGACATGTACAACAAAATGGCAAAGACTCAGTCACAGCCAAACCTCAACACTAAAAACACAGGTCACCCTGGAAAGCAAAAGGAAGAGCTAGAAATGGAGACCATTCCTGGCCCTACGGTCCCTTTATTGACCACCCGTGCTGACGGGATCATTGACATGAGGAGCATGTCAAGCATTGACAGTTTTATAAGCTGTGCTACAGATTTCCCTGACTCTGGGAAATTTTCCCACAGTCCACTTGCTACACTTCCCTGCAAAGGAGGTGTTAATCCAATTCAGGAGCAAATCAGGGCAGAGGGAAGTGGAACCAGGTTCATGGAGATAAACCCAAAGCCGGAAGGCAGGCATCGCTCTACATTTTTCATAGAAAGTCCCAACAGTTCTGTAAAAGCCAGTAACCCTTTAAAATTAAGATCTCTGAAAGTCAACTTTATGGAAGATGACAACAGCACATTAGTACCAGCATCAAATGTACTGAGAATATATCCAGATGCTCTCAAGAATAGGGGAGCTGCTGCCACTGCAGACAGTTCCTTACTCTCTGATCGATCTTTAGTCAGTCCAGAAACCTCTATCTACACAACAGCGAGTGCTAGAACACCCCCAACGTCGCCAGAGAAGCAGATAGCAATAGCTTTCAACTTTCACGATGCCAGCATACATAAATATATAGATGCTGACACTGATGATGAAGGTCAGTTGCTTTACGACTCAAGCCCTCCAGGAAATGTAAGTCCCAAATACAATATTACAAACAGTGCTTATCTAAAGCAAAAAGATAACATTTATAGAATGGAGAAGAACCATCTAGAGAGTGCTGCTTTACCCACCGCACCGAAATTTATAGGGCAAAACTGCATTTACTCCATGGAAGGTATCACTGGAAAAACCCAGGGCAATCAGGAGACTGTCAGACTAGAAAATCACATTTCACCTGAGGTCCATATATTACCAGGTGGTGGAGGACATGCTAACACCCACGATCAAAGCATCTGACATGTGCTCCAAAAAACTTGTTGAACATTGAAAGGAATGTCTTTACAGTCAACACAACAAACGAGAGCTTCTGCATGGCATGAACTTTGACTGAAGCAAGCCACTTGTTTCTAAAAGTCTGAGGGGAGGCCTGGTGTGGGTTTATGAAAACATCCTTCTCTGGAACAACTATAAAGATGTTGCCCGATTCATCCTACAAACATCAATGAAAATAAAGATTGCAAGTCTTGCTCACACTTTGATCTCCTTTCATGTCCTTCATTGAAGTCAGCATGACCAAATATACATCAACTCCCCTTGTACAATGGATCTCCTTTTGGAAGTGTTAACATCTGATTTGTGTTACTTCCATAGAAGAGACCAAGGCAGCCAGATTTGAACTCTGGACCAAATTACTGGGGTTGGTATAAAGTTATTAGAAACACAATACTTGTTGCTTCAGGGCAGGTGTTCCAAATAGTCCCATCTGCATCTTTCTTTCTGATGGATACAGTGTCTAAAGGTAACAGGGAACACTTGCATTATGGGTAAATCTAAGCTTATGTCTATTTAAAATAACAGTGATCTAGAGAAATAAATTATTAAAATGCCCTGTGTGTGTTTAATTCTTCCAGATACGGTAGGACCTGATGTTTTATTTTGAAATATCATCAGGGTGAGTTGCACCACTTGTATCTAATTTAAAACGCCCCCTAGAAAGTAGTGAAACTTGCACTTACCCACTGCTAAAACCAATACCAAATCTGGGGCTATAGAGGGGCTTCTAAGCCACAACCCACATTGGGGGAGTGTGAAGGGGCCGTGCAGAAGTAGGACTCTCCAGGGGCACTTTGGCTGACAGCCAGAATTCTTCCAGGGTTCTGCGGGAAAATGCACCTGAGTGAGAGCTCGACACATTTGCAGGATGTAACATGCTCCCTCTTACTACTAGTCCATTACCCCATACCGCCTGTTCTGTGCAGAAGGCAGGGACCCAGGAGCTGCCCTGTTTGGAGAGTCCAGGCTTTCTAGGCTTGTATACTGCTTGTGTTGCAGCTGCTGGCCCCTACACCAGAGTGTAAAGAGTGGCAGTGATGGCTCCTTGTGCCCCTCCCATTCTGACTTCCATATTCACTTAGGGGTCAGCCTCAATCTAGCTCATAAAGTCGGAGGAGAGGAATGAGTCAGTCTGAAGCGTTTTGCACTCAGTCGATGTTGAATGACTAGATATGCAAGTGTTAACTAAATATGCAAAAACAGGACTTATTTAATTATACACAACAGGCCTGATTGTGCTGTCACTTCCACTGGTGAAATCAGGAGTGACTCCATTGAAACCAATGAAGTTACACTAGTGTAAAACGGATATAAGTGAGAGGCAAATCAGGTCAAATCGCTTAATAATATTCAATCTTTTTCTTAAAAATGACCATTTTAAACAAATGCAACTAACAGCAACCAGCTTAGGTTTTAAACATTGTCCTATAAAGTTATTTGACTTGTGTAGAAAATATTTTTTCTTTAAGTTTTTAATATTAAAAAAAAAAGCACTTTCTGTTGAGGGTTTTTTTTTAATTATTTTATTGGGGGGGGGGAGTTTGTGTGTGAAGGTGGAATAACAAACCAGAGTGTAAGAATCTAGCACTTTAAACAAGCACTATCTTCATTTGTGCCTCCTGTTATGGCTGTGATTTGTTACACACCTGTAACAAAACACAATCCGTCCTGTGATAACTGTGATGGTAACACTTTATGTTGTCTGTTTCTATTGTAAAGCTAAACTGTAAATAACTTATATCAATAAGAGTTTGATGCATATTTATGAGTACCTGCTGTGATGTGTAACTATTTGCATGCAACAGGTCTTGGTACATAAATATCAAGTGTCACTTTATAAAGAATACTCTACATCTCTAGGAAGATAAACTATCTGGGTCTGATGCATTTTGTTCCTTTCTATTGCAAAATAGCTGTTGGTTGGTCCTGAATGTAACTGTCTGTCCACTCTATACTATACTTCTGTCTATCAGTAACAATGAATGCAGCACGTACAGATGAAAGCAATAAGCACATGTATGTTTTAGGAATTGTTATGGGTTGTAACTATAGCTTTGTTAGGTCTGTACTTGGAACAGTACTGTACACATATTTGGATCGATTCTGCTCTCAGTATGCAGAGCAATTATCCAGATTACTCTCCTCATGTTGGGTTAGAGCTTGAGGTTCTTCCTCAGAGTTTTTACTCACTTCTTAATAAGGCTGAATCCTGGGAAATTTCCTGAGTGAGAAGACAGAACAAACTGAGTAAGGACCTCAAGAATTAGCCTAGTGACAGGAGAACAGACCTCATTCCATGCAAAATGTTACACAGCAGGTACTCAAAATAAATAAAAGTACCTGGCCGTACAGAAGCATCTTCAGAGCACTTATATAGGGCCAATTCCTGAGGGGTCGTTAGTCAGTTTTTACTCAGTCTTCACTCAAACAAAACTCATTCATTTGAATGGGCGTTTTGCCTGACTAAGGACTTCAGGCTTTGGCCCATCGTAAATACAAGTGTACTTAGGGGAACTAATGTAGTGTGTTGCTGAGATACTTGTTAAGACTAAGTAATTAGTAGAAAGTAAAGTTAAAGTGACTTTCCAGCAGATAAAGCTTTAAGTATTGATTGATTCTATGGGCTGCTAGGCCATAGAGTGGAAATGTGAATTTTTAAAGAGAGCAGTCTCGGCATAATCTCGATGTTTCACTCATCAGCCATGTCTGCCATCAGCACAAATGTAAAAAAGTAAATAAAAAAAATTAATTCAGGGAAAAATAACTTTTTTTTTTGGATAAAGTAAATAATAGTGATTTCCAATTTAAATATTTTTAAAGCTGATGCTTTCATGTAAAAAAAAGTCATATTTTACATATCAGAAAAGTGATGATATTTAAATATAGCCATACACTGTAGTGTTTACCACACATGCATTCAAAGTGATGTATTTGGTTTATAGATGGCACTGACAAAAATGTATAGATCAATAATTGTCATTTTTTAATAAAAACAACTGGTGCAACTCTCCTTGTAACCAAAGGCCCTCTCTCTCTGCCTTGTGTGATCAAATGGGACACACACCTTATCTCATCTATTTAGTCTTACCATTAAAGTAGCATTTTATTGAATCACTTTTGAAGTGGCTGTCAAAAGTATCATTAAATTTCTACCTTTTAAGTCTTAATGGCCAAAGTCCTATAGATTTCTTATAGAAAGAGAATAATGTACAATTAAGCATATAATATGCTTGAAGAGCATTTCTTTCTTATTTGTGTGTGAAGATGTAGCTCTTATTTTGTGCCCAGTTAAAAATGAAATATGATTAACTTATTTTAATGAAATAAAGTCTGAATAAGAAATATATATCTATATATATGTGTGCGTGTGTGTACATAATACATATATATATATGTAAGCACTGGGAAATCTACTCTCAAATGAAAAGCTAAGCTAGACTGAGAGTCTGTACTCATTACAGAAGAAAAGGCAGTGCTTTGAAAACGTAAAGCTCACCAAATTCCATAGGTATTTAAAGGTATTACAGTTCATTTGATAAATGTTTCCCTGATCTTCTAAAATTGGAGGGGAAATATGTAATATCTCTTGCATCAAGCTAAAGTCTGCAGATCAGTCGCTAATATCTGGCATTCAGGTCCTTCACTGTGTACCATGCGTCAAGCAAACTGATAAGAGTTTTATCTACTGCAGCAAAGGGCATCACAATCGAAAGAACTGTGTGCACATGATGTCTGGGTTCTTGCTTGTATCTTACGCAATCTACAACTTTAAAAAAAAATATATATATATATAGTTGTGGAAGGAATGGGTGCAGTTTTCTTAACCAGGAGGCAAAAGATTTTTTGACTTTTAGCTTTGTACAAAGGAAAACAACAGTAACTTATTGTAGTAGATTTCTCAGTGCCTTTTCTTAGAAACTTCACCTAAGCACATTTAAGGAAAAACAAAAACAGACTGTCCTGTGAAACCCACATTTTATGAAAGGTTCAAGAATCAATAAGAGAAAAGAAAAGAAGAAGAAGAAGAAAGAATGCCAATGGAACACATATTCTCTTTCTGATCATACTGTGTCAAAGACCTGGGGAATATTAATCTGTGCACGTCACGTAGAAACAAACCCTACGCGGTTGGTCTCTTTGGCAACTATGGCTGTGATAAACTGTAGCCTTTTCTTCCCTTGCAGCTAATATGATAAACATTTTTAAGGAAAAACAGTATTCTCTTCTGTAAAATTGTAATGTATTGTTAATATTTGTATCTATTGTATATTTATGTTTTGACAGAATTATGGCTGGTACAGTTTATAATAAATAACAGGGGTATTTAAAACTCATTACAAAGACAAGGTTGCTAATGCCAGGTTCTCTCTGTTGATAAGTTCCGCATAACATTATCTCCAATAGTTTTTACCAGACTTCTCAAACACCTCATTTTAAGCAAATAGTAGAATTCCTGGGTAAGGTAATGAAACAATGGAAACTGTATGACATTTATGTTGTACAATATAGCTCACACAGTCAACAAAATGGGGAGGTGGAGCATCCCATATATCTATTTCTTTAGCAAAGCTCTCATATTTTATCAATTATTACACTTACGGTAACCAAAATGAACCAAACATTAGCTTAGATTGCTTTAGAATCACCCAGTTGGGCAGAATATGGCTTTAAATAATTCTTGATTAAAGTACAGATGTTCCAGTTACCTCTATACCGTCTGTTTGCCATTGTGTTGGCTCTAAAAGTATCTGATGTATGGAAAAGTCGTGTGACTTTCATGCATTCCAGAGTAGTCTATTTTTCTGTTCAGATTTTAAATATTATATATATAAAATATAAATATAGATCTGTATTTTTAGCAAATTTATAATAGGGCAAACAAGTCAAATTTCTTCTTTTTGTATTACAGAATAATATATTAGCAGCTATTGTTGTTCATTTACATAGCTGATTTCCTGAGTGTTTTTTTGTTATGTCTCTGTTCTGAGAACACCTGAAACATCCCTCCTGAAGTCGGTCTGCAAAAGGTCACAGAGTCTCTTTGATGTCATCATGTATTTGTATTTTCCTGCTTGTGGTCCTTAAAAATAAACAAAATACAAGGACAGTACATGGAAACTGAGATGTGTTTTCTTGGAAAATGAGAGGATGGGCCAGACAGTGATCACAAGTGCAATGGTGTAGATTTGGAGGAGCTCCACTGACTTCAATGCTTAACTGCAGCCTTTGCCTTCAGTGGAGTTTTTCCAGATTTACATTGCCCTGTGTGTAGAAGGGACTAGATTTGGAAATCACCATCATCATCATAATTAGTGATGGAGTCAACTACAAAAGTTTTAGCCATGGAGTTGGGATAAGCACCAAAACTGAAAGTTCAGGCTCTTATCCAACCTGAAGACCTGATGATGTATTCAGGTAAAGTTCCACTGAAATTCCAAGCCCAGTGGGAGTTTTGCCTAAGTAAAGACTACAGGGTCAAGCAATTGTTCTGTATTTTGATATTGCCACCTTCAGTCCTGGGCAAAACCAAGAATTGTGGAGAACATGTATTTATCCAAATTCCTAAATATACAACTTTCAGAAAGGGACTGGATTTGGGTTTGGTTAAGGCAAAGTTTTGTCCATGTACTTAGTTCTTCTTAATCATTTTGCTGCTCCCCAATTACAGTGTCACCTACAATGAAACAAAAATACAAGAGAAAAACAAATGCCTTGATATATACCATCTCATGGCCCCATGAAGTCAATGGGGAGTTTGCCTGGATAGCTTTGGCCCTAAATCTATGCATAAATATTACTTTTTTGAATTGGTCCAAATGTTTAAACATAAAGTTAAGAAGAGGCGACTCTTTGCACATTGGCAGTTTCTTTCCGGAGTTGAAAGTCTAGCGCAGTATCTGCTGTTAGCCCAGCTCTATATTTACACAGTTATGGTCTCTTTGTGGAATTTTCCTATATGCCTGCAACCCTAGAGAGCAAACCTGAAACATGATTTAATTAGAAATCTGTACATTTGACAATGTATAAATAATCAGCAATCACAGGATGAACAAGCTTGTAATGACCAGCAAAGGTTGCCTTGCCCATGATTTATACATTAACAAGGCTCAGCTACCATGAGCGGAAATAAATGAATGGAAAACGTGTGTTTCTTTTTCTAAAAGGGAGACACACCGCCAACGCAATAACCCTGCACATCTGACATCTACAATCATATAAAATGCCCTCCAAAAGGGCATACCAATAAAATACTTGGTTTACTCAACATGTTATGGACCAAATTCACCACTGCAGTAAGTTGCATTTGCTTATTCCAATGTTACATTTGACCCTCTGCTAGCTCTCTTGCATTAGGAAAGAACACATCCAAATGCCAGTCATCTCACCAATTAAAAGGTGATTGTTTTCCAGCATGTGTTTTGCAGCCATGTACCAATATAATTAGGCTTTGGGGCTTAAAGAAAAGTTATTTTTCTGCAAGACAAAAGAAATCTTCTGAAAGCTAAAAGTTCATATTCCCCTTTGTTGCTGATGTTACATAAGTGTCCTTTGACACCAATGGTCAGGTGCCACAACTGTTCATCTCTGTAACTATGGCTCAATTTTGCTTTTCTTGATTCTGGCTTCATTGCACAATAAATCATGTTAGCAGCTTAGAAAAGAATACTTTTCATTTTAAAATAGAGATTAATACTATAATATTGATGTTCTGTAGGTCTGAGCAAATAAACATTTGAAATTTTAAAGGGATGCTTATAACACTGCAGCTATGCTGCATTAAATAAAATAAGTACATTTGGACTCAGAGCAAAGACCCACTATATTCAGGTCTTTTTGAGATGCCAGCAAATATATTTTAGGGAAAACTAAAGGCTTTGTGTGATCTCAGGGATGGAAGACACCTGTTCGAAAACCGTCTGGGTACGGGGAGGTGAAAAGCAGTAATAATTAGATGGAAGTGTGTGAAAGAGAATGACAATCATTTCATTCAGATTTGTTGGTTTATGATCATTCTGTTATTTCTCTTTAAATGTGCAAGATCATCTTGGGTGAACTCCTGGCCCCCATTGACGTCAATTGTAAAACTCACATTGACGTCAATGGGACTATATTTCACCCCATATTTTTAAAATTTATCAGGACTTTAGACAAGGACTGGTTGATTTGTAGGAGTAGTTACCAACAGATATTGTATCAGTTACTTTGATTGTGTCACACCTTTTAGTCTCCTTGCTAATCTGCAATTAAGACCATGTCAGGACACATCAATTCTGAGCTATGTGTGGTACTTCATGGTTATTGTGCAGTATTTCAATTTCGATCTGTCCCTGACATATTTCTTGTCGTTTATCCTCCTCTATCTTGTTTCTGAAGAACTGTTGAGCTCATTTTGCCTCATACGACCACCAGCTTTGTTTTATATTCTGTTGGTTTGAGCCCTGAAGGATAGGACATTTTTCAGTCCTTGCCAGCTTTTTTATGGTTGGTGTGCAGAGTTGTTTTCACAATAAAACATTCCCTGCTGGTTTGTCATTGTGGCAGCTCCTCCATATTACGTTGAACTTTGAAGCCATGATAAGGAGTGATTCTTAATACCTAAGACTGAAAGGCTAGCCACAGCTCCTAAATTGTACCAATTGTAATCTTTTTATATATTATTGGCATTAGAAGATTTCGATCTGCTGTACTCAACTTTAACATGGAAGAGTCCTGCTTTTTAATCAGTCCAGTGAAGTGGTTCTTGAATGGAGAGAAAACATCTAAAGATGCACTACTCTTTGTGCTCTGAAAGACATACCATGTTGTAACAAACTTATGACTATTTAGGGAAGTTACAGCTGTCTTTCACTATGCTATAAATCAGACCCATTCAGAATTTCACAGTGCCTGCAGGGATAGAACAAATCTCCTCCTGCTCCAAAAGCACAGGCCCTCACCATGTCAGCAAACACACTCTCTGTTAACGATATAGGCCTTATGAGCCACAGATGAGCAGTTCTGATTGTATTCATTAGAGGGCAGTGAGGGGCATACAAACTAGCCAGTACGAAGGTGCAATAAAAATGGCACAGGTTTTAAAAAAAACATTTAAACAGTAAAGCTGGTATTTAACACCAAATAAAAACTGGAAAAAATTCCTGGGACTCTCCTGGCAGATTTGGATGGAATTATAGTGAGAAAGGACAGAAAATATCAAGTCTGATGCTCCACTGCTTTACACCATGTTTAGTCATTTTATACCTGTGGAAAGTGGAGGCACTAGTAAATTAGGCCCAAAATGTATATTGAAGGGTAGTTGTTGCCATGCATGTCCTACGCCCCAGCAGATTCTGCACAGCCAGCATGTGTTCTTCATTCTATTAGATTGGGTCACACTAAGGGACAGTGCATCAGAAGATGTTTTTCCACCATTTGAGCAATATCTACTCGAGACCCTTATGTTTTGGGGTAACTATGATTCCATTAGCCATATACTAGTGCACTTAGAGTCTTACGTTTTGGGAGGGGAGAGGGAGGGTTTGGTGCGGGGTTTTTTTGTTTGTTTATTTGTTTTTGGTAAATAGTCCTTCTTTGTTGAAGTTTATTGATCACTCCAGTTGTTTCTGTACAAAATAATTTAAAAAAAAATAAAAAATCAATGTCTTTATATGCATGTAGTGGTATGAAACTGTGATCAATGTGTGACATTCCGAAACTGTACTGTCTTGTAAAATATGTCCAAATGTCTACAGATTTTAAAGCAATGGTCCCCTACTGCAGAAATAAATAAAAAGGTATGGATAAAACTGAGCCTTTGGTTGGTTTGTTTTATGGTCATATTTACTGGCCAACGCTACAATAACTATGGTCAATTGGCACAGCAATTCAGGCTACTTGAAACCATTGCAACTGACAGCAGATTTTATACAGTACCCTATTTTCCCATATCTAGGGCACTGATTCAGGAAAGCACTTAAGCACATGCTGAACTTTAAGCATGTATTTATGTCCCATTGACTCCAAAGGGACTTAAGCATATGCATGAAGTTAAATGTGTGCATAAGTGCTTACCTGAATAAGGATGCTTTCTCTGAATCAAAGCCTAGGGCCCAGATCCTTAAAAGTATTTAGGCACCTAACTTCCTGGACTTAAGTGTTTTAGAACTGTACATTGAAATATACATTGATCTAATTTAGCCACAGCTCATCTCAGTGAAACAGACCACTCGCCAAACAATATTCCATTCTGAATAGTGATGTATTTACAGATATCAGACTGGAGAGCATAATGATGAGAGCTCTGTCATTTTTAAGCTTTGACCTTGATGTTAGGATTGATCACAAGCAGATGGGATGACAGCAGAGTTTGTCAGATAAAGAGCTCTGGATGTGGAAATTGGCTAAACAAGTTGCATGTATAGTTACTGGGTCAAGAACCTGGATTTTCTGATTGAGCAACTGCATTTTTCTTCCCCAGAAAATGAAATAACGAGGTGTTAGTTACGTTGTGCGAGACATCAGAACAAAGGGCCTTTTACACTACTCAGTTGTACTTTTCTTTGAGTTGGTGAAACTAATATTTTTTTAAACTGGCATGCAATTCCAATATAAGATAGGAGTCTTCAGACCTTTAACACAAACCTCCTGGTTTCTAAAGACAATTAGCTTCATTTAATTCATACGCTTTAATTGATGACCAAATTTAAAAAAAAAAAATGAAAGCACACACTTTAACTAGAATTGGCCATTTGGCCACACATTTCCCCAGTCTGCACAAGCACTCACAGTAATCACATACACCATTTTTGTGCAAAAAGGTACACAATGCATGCACAATTGTGTCCCTAATTTGTCCATGCAGCTACACATTTGCACATGTAAATTGGATACATATATGCACAAATGGTCAAATTATGCACATAGGCATTTTTGAATAGCTGCCTTCTGTTTTTTTAGTCTCTTTTCAGTTTAAGTTTTTTAAATGATCTTTTGAGTATCACACTAGCTGATAGTATCTAACATTATTAGACCTAAGGACTAGGACTCAAGAGAAATTTTACAAATTTCAGATAAAACCCCTGATTCCAAGAAAAAAATTCTGACAGAATTTGGCTACATTTCCCACTGATTTTTTCTTCTTTCTTGTCTAATAATCTGAACACAAGAATGCTTGAGCTCTAATATGGGCTCTGGAACTGACTTGTTATGTGATCCTATGCTAGTCTTCACTCTGCCTCAGTTTCCACATCAGTCAAATTGGGAGCATGCCTACCTTGTGGGGTTGGGCAGATTGTTTGTCAAGTCCTTTGAAGATGAGAAGCACTAAGTATTATTTTACCCTAATTAAAGCCAATTTACAGAAATGGTTTGTTTTGATTGGAAAAATCCAGATTCTAGACCACAACACTGCCAGAGCTATTACAGTCTATTGACATAAAGACCATAACAACTTAAAAAAGAGCATAAGGAAAAGGAGTTGTTGGTGGTAAGCAGGCTGTGGTACTATGCATTTAAAGGGTTTAATTTGTGGTTCATTGATCATTACAGTCTGCTTGTGTGTGTCCTGTTAGGGCCAGTTTTACCCAGGCTTGTCTTATTTTTATCAAAATGCACTCAGCTGGCCACAAACATATGGCTAAAATACAAAGGGACTTAGGCTCTTTCAGAGCACTCTCAATACTTTCAGTATGTCGTATGTGTGATGGGTGGTATATCCCCACACACGTGAAAAAAAGAGTTAAAGTGGCCTAAGAGCCCAATTAATCCCCCGGCTGCACCTAGAGGAGTGTTAGGCCTATTTGCTGATCAAACCTGCAAGGGAGGGACTGAGTCTTCATAAAGGAAGGAGCAAAGGGATGCTGGAAGAAAGGCCAGGGAAGCAGTCACCTGAGAGGTAGATGGAAGCTGTTGCTCTTGGGCTGTGGGATGATTGAAGCCTGGGACACTGAGCCCTGAGTTGGAACCCCAACTGAAGACAGGAGCCGATCAGAGAACTGCAGCCTTCCTGAAACCCTGGGTAGAGGGTTTTGCTATTTTCTGTTTTACTGTAAGTTAAGGACTTTGAGGTCCAGTGAAGGGTTGGATCTGTTACCTGGCTTGGCTGGAGGATCAGGTGACGCCAACAGCCAAAATAGGCCAATGACTGGATGGGGGAAACTGATCTACCACTTTTGCAGTGCCATCTACCACCAGTAAGGGGCACAGTACAGTGGCCATTTTGCCACAGTATGTCAAGGCAATGGACAAAGTAAGGAGTTAGATCCCGGCAAAAAAACAGCAGCCATTACACACTCAGCAATAGCTCAGCCCTAGTTTCAGACAATGGCACTAGGGTGACCAGACAGCAAATGTGAAAAATCGGGATGGGGGTGGGGTGTAATAGGAGCCTATATAAGAAAAAGACCCAAAAATCAGGACTGTCCCTATAAAATCAGGACATCTGGTCACCCTAAATGGCACTGAGAAAAGGAATGTTGGCCAGGCTTGAAAGAGGAATGAGATTTCACAGCTCTACAGGGACCCCAAAGCACTTTACCTATTTCATACATACAGCACAAATGGAATGCAGCCTCTTCTTCTCCCTGTCTTTCTCTGCCAAGCACCCGCTCTCGCCTCTTTCAAACCCACTTCTCCAGGCAAGCCAGCCTCCCTTGTTCTCGTCATGACTAGTCTCACTGTCCTCCCACTTCTGACCCATTGTCCTGTGTCTTGTGTTTAGCTTAGTTAGACTATAAGCTCTTTTGGGAAGGGAACGGGTCGCTTGTGAGCTAACAGACCTAGCTAAATTATGTTGTTAAAAGTTCAGCAGTAAAGAATGGTGACCAAATAGAGTGTGGTGCACTTCACACCAGTGGAGAGGAGGGGGATGGTTGGTTGAGGCCATTGCAAGGGTTTACCAAGAACCCGTGCTCTTAAAGTGCCAGCAATATCCATGCAGCACAGCAGCATAGGCTTCAGTTTAAAGACTTCTTAAAACTGCACCCCCACACACACACACACACACACAATAATAATCTGCATCAAAGGACTGAGTCAGCCCCACCAGGATCCGAACCTTACGTTTCAGAGACTCTGTATAGTTCAAACCTGAGGCGCAGAGGGACCCCCTTTCATTTGTGAAGGGTGCTGTAGGGCCTTTGCTCTAGACCTGAGTAACAAAATTGGGGCGGTATGAAGGGTTCTTGATGTAACAGCTCAGCTCCAGGATGGTGCCTCTAAGGATAAAAGGCCCATTTTTTAAACATGTTAGCCTGAGGAGTCACTGTCCTGCCCACTGCTCCATGGACAGATGCACTGGGTCCATAGCTGTGTGTGCCTGACACACCAATGTAACTAGGCTACCAGAGGAGTGGGATTGGGGGGAGGGGGAGAGGGAAGAGGTGGAGCCAGCAGTGGCTCCAGGCACCAGTGCAGCAAGTGGGCGGTCCCTGTGAGGGCAGCAGTAAGGCTGCCTTCGGTGGCATGCCTGCCGGAGGTCCGCCGGTCCCGCGGTTTCGGCGGCAATTCGGCGGTGGGGACGCCGAAGGCGCGACACCGGCGGACCTCCCGCTGGCATGCCGCCGAATCGGCGTGACCAGCGGACCTCCCACCGAAAGCCGCCTGACTGCCGTGCTTGGGGCGGCAAAAAACATAGAGCCGCCCCTGGGTGGAGCTTTCCCAACTCTCCAACACACGTCTGTTAAGTGAGCATGTGGCAGCTCTGCCGAGTCTGCTCCTCACAGTGTGCTGGAGCGGTGGTACCAGTGCAAAGGAGTGAGAGAACACGTTATGCTCCCGGAGTCAAGCAATAGCTATTCTTGCCAATAATCACCAACGTTTAGAAAACGGATTGTTAAACTGGAAGCTGATTGCTAGGCAAAGCACATAACCCTACCAGTAAAGGAACAAGTGAACTGAACAGCTTCAAAGCATGAGTGGCTCAGTGCCATCTACTCCTAAGCATAATTTAGTGCAGAGAGAGGGAAAGAGAAATCAGCACATATGGTAATAAAAGCTGCACAGTGTTTTGGCAGCCTGTCTATGGGGAAAGAGCCTAAAGTGTATAAAAGCTCCTTGTAATGGTGCCTCCAGCTCTCCCCGTGGTCTGAAATCACTATATTATGCAATGCCTTGCAGAATGCAATTATAATCACTCATTAAAAATGTAATCTGGGTTCGGGGCCTAGCACACACTTTCCAACGGAAGGGTCACAACAGCAGGAAAACTTTCTAGCGGGTAAATACTGAGCTCTAGAGGCCGGGGGGGGAGGGCATTTAATAACCTCAGTGGCGTTTACTACTTTTTCTTTTAAACAAGGGCCAAATACCCTCTGAGTGTAAAACCACCACTGCAGTCAATGGGGTTTCCACCAGAAATGAATTTGGCCTGTAGCTCCTGAGCCTGGGGATGCAGTACAATGCAAGTGATTCAATATAGACCCCATTTTGAGGAATAACTAGCTATTTAGCAGGAGGAACCTAGCCCAACCCATGTGGCCATTTTTATTGGCTCAATCTCCTCTCCCCTACCACACACTCCTTAGCAGCACAGGCGCTCACTGATTAAAGGCTCTTTGGGACGCACCTTTGCGCTCCAACTGAGGTGGCACATAGCTCAGTCAGAATAAAGCCAGACTGCTCTTCATTTCAGTTCTTTCTCATTTGAGGTAAGATAGGTCTCCAGTGGCAGAACCTCCAGCATCCTTTGGTTCGCCTTACTGGCATGGAAACCAACCAAAGAGTTATACTGGGCCTTTGGATGAGCAGGCAAGTCCATCAAAATGGTTTGTTAATGAAAAACTTTGTTTTTTTTAACTGAACTGAAATTTTCACAGATAATGTCTGTTTTCTTTGACTTTTTTTGGTGCGGGGTGGTTTGTTGACAAACGAACAACCTGAAAAGTTTTAGGTTCTTAGCAACTGAAAACCACATAATTTTCTGGTTGTGCGGAAAAAAATTTGGTTTATGATTCCCAAAAACTGATTTTTTTTTCCAGTTTGTTTTTTTAATGAAAACCCGAAATTATTCAACAGCAAAAAAAAATTGTCAAAATTTTTCCTGAGGGAAAACTCCCTTGGGGGGGAAAGGGGACGGCGCGTATTTTTAAAATGAGACATTCTTCTTTCTCTCTTTTCCTTCCTCATCCCCAAGGAGATCAATAAAAATGAGAAGCAAGGAGCAAATTATTTAGCAGTCAAATATTTTGGTCCAATGAACTAAATGTAACCATCAAAGCAGAAAGTGAGCCAACCATGTGTCTGCGAATTTTCCCTTTACTTAATTCAACAATGGATCCACATTCTTTACCACAGACAATCTACAGTGTGTTCCTGATTTCTACTGTCTTAATTATATTTGATTTTATAAGTAATTATGCTGTTAATAATACTTACCGGTAATCAAATATGAAACAGCATGTTACATGTATTAAGATAGATAGAAAATAATTTTTGAATGCCTTGATGATAATTACTCTACAGATACATGGGGTAATACCACGGCATCTAAAGGAAAAGGTTAATGAGAAGAAGAGGGAGCATTAAGATGAAGTTCATCCAGGCATGATAAAGTGTAAATTTATATTATTTAATACAAATGAATTCCCATAGGCTGTGTTCACTAGCTAGTTTTACACCTCTTTACAGACACATTTGATAGCCAAATAATGCAATAAATTGGCGACATTGGGATCTGAGCCACGAGAGGTTGAGAAGGCTAGACAAGGCTCTTAAAAATTAAGTCTCTCAAGTTTGAGAGCCTAGGGCAGGGCTTGCCAAGCACTTGTTGTGATCCACAGAGCTGTGCTTAACTTCTCAAAACTATGGTTGGTATTCAGTGTGTGTATTTCTAACTAGTAACCCCTGAAACTTCTGGTGTCCTTGCCTAGATGCAGTGCTTCATTCTCTGTGACACACACAGTTCTTGTCTACACTGGCAGCAGCATGTAGGGTACATGTAGCTGCAGATCTGCAGTCAAAAGCAGTCTGTGTCCACACTGCACTGTGTAGCTACATGCGGCAGTGAAAGGCTCTGGCGGGGCGCGGCAGACAGGAGCTGTTGGAGGCTTTCCCTGCTGCCTGCCCCATTGGAGCTTTTTCCCCACTGCCAGAGCCTTTCCCCAAGGCAGGAAAAGGTTCTGGGAGCAGGGAGGCAGCAGGACACTACATTGCTAAAAATAGCAGGGTAGACGGGGCAGGCACTGCTTGGGCGTGTAGAGACCCATGTAGGGAACCCATCCAAAGGTACTGGCCCGTCTGTACTCAATTCACCGAACCAGTACCTCACCGTTTACACTGCTATTTATACCCGTGCCTAGGGGGTGTGGAAGGTATGTACTCTACATGCCTCCATAAGTGTAGACATAGCTAGAGTGGGCCCAATTCAATGGTATCACACCAGGCATGTATCTGAACCCATGATTGATTGATTTAATACATGTAGTTAATACATCAGCCTTGGTAGATATTAGATACGTAGGATTTGCTACATTCCATAGCAGTTCATTGATCCATTGTGTCTGGCCTCCTGCCTCAGACAATGCCCAGCACCTGGGGACAGCTCCTCTGGTGGTACAGATTGTCATAGTGCCATTGACTTTGTTCAATGACCATTTACCCAGCTGAGCATCTGCCCCTTGATGCATAGTTAGTAGGAAGTTGTGCAGTGCTGTAGCTGTGCGCTTGTGAGTTGAGGTGGAAAATTCATTTATGCAACGAAACATACGATCCAATTACAATTAACTACAGTAACGCCGGCAGGACTGTGTTGGAATATTCCACATGGGGGGTCTGTTAATTTCACAGGCCTCAGTGCCATCTTAAAGAGCAAGGTAGCTCCAAGTGGCTATTCCAGTTCTCTATGGGCCATCAGGCTTCTGGGAAGTTGCTAATATGCCCCTCTGTTGGGCAAAGATTGGACATCCCAAGTGCTAAAAGAGTAGACATATATATGGATAATAAGAGCATCCACAGTTATATGCGATAGAAAAAAATTAGAAGGTACATTGCTTCAAGGCATAAGGTAAACATCCACAGACAGGGTTTAGGGAGAAGCTTCCCTTAGTGGCAGGTAATTCCATAATTTGCCAGTGTGGGTTTTCTTGCCCCTTCCCCTGAAACATCTGGTGCTGGCTATTGTCAGACACAGGACCAGATGAACCATTGGTCTGATCCAATATAGCAATTCCTGGGTTCCTATGTCCCTGCTCATAGCAAGCTGGTTTAGCATTTGCATGTTTATTCTAACCTTGTTTATTCATTATGAATCATTAATATAGCACTCTTGCATGTTCAAATTTAATAAGTCATGATGTCAAACAACTAACTCAGCTAAAGTCTTACTTAAATAAGACAATCAAGCAATTCTTAATACAGTAGAGCACTATACAGAATACGGAAAAGGAAACCTACCTACCAAATCTGAAAATGGAGAAATGAGGCAGCCTACCTGAGTTCACTCCCTAAAACTCACCTCTTATATACTGTTCAAAACAAAGAAAAATCCTCTCTATCTTGATCTTATTTTGAATCAATAAGCCAATGATATTTGCAACTAATTGATCACTGCTAGGACCATCTGTGACCACAATTAGCTCTTAATACTTAGACATTACTCCATACATTAATATCATGCTGATATATTGATTATAGAACACACCTGCTATACCACATGTTCCTTGTCCATTTTGTCAATTACTAACTTAATCAATTACAGAGCATCCCTTATCAATTTCACCATTTTCTCCAATACAACATACATATATAATAAAGGCATCTCTTTATATACTACTATAGGTGTTCACAGAAAAGAGACAAAGAAAATAGACTATTGATCATAGCCTTCTTTCATGGTATCTGATTTACATAATTGATAAGTTAAAGACATGTGGGCAACCATCCACTATTTTATCAATTACAAAAGATATCTTATAACCAAGCCATTATGACAGAAATAATCTGTTAGAGTAATTCCTGATAAGCTAAAAGCATCCTTCAATTATCATTATCTTATTAATTACAGATAGCACCTTCCCCAAGTAGGGTACAAGTGGTTCCTTTCTGGACATTTTCCTAAGGGTCAAGAGTGTAGCGTTAAAAGGGGACACAGTCCATTCTTTACTAACATCCAACAGTCCAGCTAAAATTCAGCTCATTGATAGCACACCAGAGTCAGCTAAAGTTCAGAGTAAAGCAGAGTGGATAATAAAGTGCAGGCCTAATACGACAAAGCCATTCATTTATTCAAAACAAAACCCTCTTTAACATTAGAGTTTAGCCAGCACTTTTGGCTAACAGAAAGGATTCTGCAATGTCTGGTCAAGAAATCATGAGAGTTTACTATAAAACGCACACAACGATAAATATTTACTAACAGCACTGTAAATGTACATGATGCTGGCCATTGGACGACAGATATTAAGTGGGTTGTCCAATGATATACAGAAAATAAGCCCATTTCTTGAAGGTCCTACTGTCCAGAACACCTGTGCCTTGCTCTAAAAAAATCTCGGCGCTGGAAATATTATGTTACACTGAAGTGTACACTGAAGTGTAACATACCCTAACAAACAGCATTTCAACAGAGTAAAGAGCTCCTATAAGTCGTGTGAAGGCCAGCACTTTAAAGGGGTAGTCCCTCTGTCTGTGCTGCTGGGAGCCTTGATAAGAGGAAGAATTGAATTCTTATTAATATAAATGAGCTCATTAGCTGGGGCGATTTCAGACTGTGTTCAGAAGTGCAACATCTCCATTCCAAGAAATATAAAAGGTATGTGACAAAAATTAAAAGGAAAAAGAAAGTAATATATTGTAGGTGCCTGTTTCTTGACTAAGTGACTTTGGTATTCTGTTTTGATGGGTGATAACTGTAGGCTGGAATCTGATACAGTACTGACTGGACCACGCCCAAAAGAGAGACTGGTTGCAGACTAGCTATTACTGGTATACTTACATGGGATGCCCTGTGTCCCAAAATGCTTTGCAGGTTCCCTAACTAACCACCATTTCTGTCCTCCAACCTCTGATGTCTGTGCCAGGAGCTGAGACTGGGGCTTTTAGAGGAATTCCAGAATGAACTGGTACAGCAGCAGCAGTTTTTAGGATTTGCTCTTTTCGGATACAACAAAAGGGTTTTAAGGGTAGTCACATAATTCATCCACTGTTACAATAACTAAGGAGAAATCAAAAATGGTTTGGTAGCCTTAGCATAGCACTGGAACCCAAGAACTCCTGAGTTCTCTTCCTACGTCTAACAGTAACATTTTCTGTGATTGCTTGATATTTCTTGGCCAAGTTAGTTGCCTCAGTTTCCCCATCTGTAAAATATGGATAATACTACACACCTACTTCAGAGGAGTGTTGTGGGGAATAAGTGGTTAATATCTATTAAGTCCTTGCAGCTGTAAACGGCTCAGCATTATTAAGACTGCAGTGTCAGATAGATTCTTGGTTTCAGAATCAAAAACTGGCTACAGTAATAAAAGAATAAATGAAATATGCAAATAGCCTCCTTTTTTTGCTATAGCTACATGCTGCTCTGAAATTGTTTTCACTAATTTATTCCCAAAGCTTTTTGGTGGAGTCTCTAAGAGTTCCCAGAACACCCAGCCATTTCCTTACAGATTGTTCATTTTTGCTATGTTGGGCTGAAGTTCTTCACACTCTGAGTATGTAGGTCACCCACCAAAGCTAGTCTTATATTACAAACAAAAAATCTGTGTTAAAAGAATGTGATCTAGGTTGTCAAGTCAAACAACGGAAAATGAGGACATGCCAGATTAATGGTTGTCCATGCAACCTTGATTCTGTCCCCTTGTGCATCCATCATGTGCCCTGAATGATGCAAGAGTCCTGTGGGGGAAAATAGCATGTGATTGTGTAATTAAAAACTGTATCAGAATGTCTATGCACAAGGAGGCCAAATTAAGATTGCACAGACATCCAGAAAATCTGACATTTCAGTGCTAACTTTGCAACTTTTGAGGTCTTGACTTCACACCTTAAATAATATTATTTTATGTGGATTTTTTGTATATAATTTCCTAGGTTTTTTTAAAAAGGAAAAAGGTCAAAGTCCATTGTGCATAACTGTAACAGTTTGCCTGTCCCCATGATGCAAAAACAGCAACATGTGAACCCTGAACCTTCAGCACCGACTGCTACTGCTTGAGCTACAGGACTCAAAACATCAGGCAGCAGCAGGAGAAGGATATTATCCCAGAGTGGGAGGATGATCTCATGGGGCCAGGTGCTGGGTCCTGGGTATGTGGGGAGCTGAGCCCAGTTCTCTCTCTCTTCCTCTGCCCCTGAGGAGTTGGGGGGAGTTCCAGCACTTGTGGTGCCCCCAGAGATGCCACTGGGGCTATGGGCCGGTCCAGGTGAGGGGAGCCCAGCTCAGCCTTCTTACCCACCCAACTGCTCCAGCAGGTCTTCCCAGCATAATTTCATCTGCTCATGCTGCTGCCTTGGCAGCAGTGTGAGTCCAGCACTTTGGAATGTTAGTGTTCACTTATTCATTTACTTGGAACACAACCAAAATTTGCTTGGGGGACACAAGCGAGAGAAGGGAAATGGTGATTTTTTAACAGCTTATATCTCAGCGAAACCTGAACAGAATTTCATGGGGGGAAGGAAAAAAAAACCCTCTGTAGCTGGAGGACATTCCCCCTGCCAAATATTAAAGGGCTGCTGCAAACAATGGAGCAGTGAGCACTTCTCAAAGAAAAGATGCCAAGAATCCTTGGAAATGGAAAGTTTAGGCAGACTAAATATAGGAGGCACTACCAAGTGCCCCTATAAAAATGAGACAAAAAGGCATCATTGGGATGGCGTGACAAGTCATCTCACTGTGGGTGGATGCTGTGGCCTTTCTGAAATAGGGAGGAAGCAGGTTATCCTTGACCCTTAATGTTGATAACTTCAGGATCAGAAATCCATTGGGATGATTTTACCTAGTAGCCATTATTGTTGAAAAAGGACAGAGCCCCTCCAAGTCTGTGTAGGAATGGACACTTGTACTTTGGTGCTGGTGAAAGCCTCCCAAATGGCTGGCAGCTGCCAAATGCTTCCGAAACAGAACTATCGTGGTGGGTTGTGGCGGAAGAGTTTATTCCTTGGTATTGTCAAGGAGGGATTTGTAGATTAGCACCAGGCCCTGGAAGCAGATCTTGGACTGAAAGGCATGCAGCTCTCCCAGGACCCATCTGAAAGGAGATGATGAGTTTTTCAGGAGAGCTGTGGTTTAGAAGAGTTTGGATTTCCATGGTATGATAGACCTGCTGCTTTGACCCTAAGCCTTCCCTTGGCAGGAGCTTGTTGTTCCATTGTTCTCTCGCTCTTGGCTTGCAAGGACACAGATGAAGAAATCATAAGGGGAAAAAAACTGCTGAAAAAGTTACTCAATGCCAGATTAACCTACTGAACAATGTAGAACCAGTTAAAATAAGTAGACAGCTCTCTGTACCTGTGGTGTGCCATCAACTGGAAAAACAGTCCACATAACAAGGGCAGTGTCAGCCAGCACATGGGTCAGGCTTTTGCCAGGCACGTAAATCTATCCCTCATGAGCCTCTGTTCTTACAGAGACAATATCCATTGTTTCTAAATCCAGTTTATCCCCTAACATTGCATCGGTAGCATTCCATGCAGTGGGCAGTCTTCTTTCTTCAACCATTTCACTGCTACTGGAACCAAAGAGGTTGTGCCACATGGCTGCAGTTCGATATCCATTTGAATGACTGTTACACCACTTCCTACCCTGTGGTTGAGACTACAAGTGACCTGCAAAGCACTTGCACTCCACAGAGAGCTGGTTCCACCTGGTGCTGACCCTCCTCCCCATATGCAGCAACTAAATCACATTAAAAGCAGCTAAAAAGACATGGGTTGAAACCCTGGGCCTATTGAAATTAAGTGGAATTTTGCCATTGGCTTCAATGGGGCCAGGACTTCACCCATGGTCATGAAAAATCCCACAAGTTTCCAAAACACTACATGAGAGATATAAGGTCCTAGCTGTGTGCTAATATGAGCTATTGCATTTTGCCTCCCCTAAATTCATGCTGGTGTTTCAGTTGGAGAGCAGTTCATTTCCCCTTCTGAAATCTGTTGTGCAAAATGTTGCTGGTGAGATCTGCCTCTTTCCACGAGCAGATGAAAGACACTTAAACACACAGCAAATAAAAAATGTAAGGATCAGAGTGGAACAGGGGTGGAAATCAAAGGTCAGTAAGTAAGCCAAAGGACTGAGAGTTGAATAGCTCAGAATTGGGGAAACAGGTGAGATTGATTTAAGCTTGGATAGCTGCTAAAGTTCATTCCTTAGCCAGCGTGGCTTGTGACTTTCAGGGAACAAACACCGCTCCTCACTCTCTTAAATGAAGGCCACGTGTCTGTAGCTGAGCAAAATAATTAATCTGACCCTTAGGAGACAGCAAGTTCTAGAGCACTCATCCCTGGCAGTGAAGAAGATGCCCCTTTGTTGAGTTTCAGGCCAACTCAAGTTGCAATTATTTCACCCTGCCTCGGGAGCAGTCAGTGCCAATAACAGGCCCAGTCTTGCAAGGAACTGAGCACCCTCAATTCCCAGTGGAAATGAAGATGCTGAGCACTTCACAGAATTGGGCCAAATCCCAGGGAAACCCTGCCCAACCCACATCCAGGAGGTATTATCCCACCAGACTGTCAACAACTTCTGAAAGACAAATATTAGGGGCCAAAGCTTATGATCTTTGCCTAGACTGAACTCCCATGGGCTTCATGCCTGAATAAAGACCACAGCTCACTCCTGAAAGGTTTTGGGCTCCTGTAATTCCCATCTACTTCAGCTGGAGCTGCATGCTCAGCAGATACTGAAATCCCCTCAAGGCCGGCCCTGAATTAAAATGGCAGGACTTGATCCTAAATAACTAGAGGACAAAGGGACTGCCAGGGACTCTGCCTGGAATGACTTATTGAGGGGGCTTGACAATGTATTTATCCTTCCAGCAAGGACAAGATGAGCCAATCTGAGCTCATCCTTCGAATCAGGCTCCTTGCTTTTCAGCAGGAGTATGAAAAGGAAAGAACTCACAATGGCAAACACTCCCAGCCCTTCATTTGTTCTGACTGTAAAGCACCTCCCAGCACATGCTGCAGATCCTTGTGCTAGAGGGCTCTCGTGCAGCTTTCATGTCACACTTTTAAATGCCAAATGCGGCCTAGCCTGCCCAGGCTCATCAGTTATGCTGAAAACAAATTTTAATGTATTTATTTAATTGGCTTTTCTATGGTACTCAGCACCGGAGTATCCGCCCATCTCACAAACATCAATGAATTTAGCCTCATGGGACCCAGGCGAGGTAAGAAAGTCACTATCCCCATTTTGTGGATGGGGAAAGTGAGGCGTGGCGTCTTCATCTCACTGACGTCAATTAGAGTTGTTAGTGCTCATAGCTTCTTAAAATCAGGCCCCTGGTGTCTCAGTTTGGGCAACCAAAATGAGTGGCCCCTTTGGAAATTTTTGGCCTAAGTAACTTGCCCAAGAAGCCTGTGGTAGAAGAGGGTATAGAACACAGATCTCCAGGGTCCCAGTCCAGTACCTTAACCACAAAACCATCCTTCCAGGGAAAAAACTGTCTAGAAATAACAAACTTGTATTATGGAAGCAGCTAATCTGCCTTCTCTCTTGCTCTTTCTAATCTACCTTTTTTCTTGCTCAGTCTCTCTCCCTTTCTCCCAATGAACAGAATCTCTTGGAAGTTTTGAGAAGATGCCTTAGTATCAGTCTCTAACTGAAAGGAGAATGTTCTTAACCCAACCACAGGCGCTAAGTCGGGTCCTTCTCTTTTCCTGGCAGGTAGCCAGGGTGCAAGATAGCGATCCATGCCACAAGCCAGGCTGGGACTTCTAATTGGGTTTTCCTCCCACTATAACTCCCATCCACCATCTGCTTCTCTTTTTCTCTCCTATGACACATTCCTCAGTCTCTTAGCAATACCCCTGGGTTGCCAACCAAGAGCCAGAGAATTAATCAGAACAACTGCCTCTTTCATTCTAATCTCCCCAACTTTTCACAAGCCTCAGAATCCAGGTGTGGGTCTGGATTCCAGCCCTTCTCTCTCCCGCTTATGGGGGTGTTCAAATTCAAGATTCCAGGTCAACCAATGGGACAGTGGACTCTCTGGGTCTAAGCTCAGTTGAGTGATATCACTTGTTGGCGAGATGGGATGGAATCCTGGCCCCACTGAAATCTATCGCAAAACTCCCATTGATTTCAATGGGGCCAGGATTTCACCCATGATGTTTAGATCAGACGGTTTCCAGAGTGCACTTGATCTAAGATAGAATTAAACTTTTAAAAAGTTATTTCAGGTGCATTATAACTATTATGAATGGAAAAATAATAAACCCTGGTGAGGTGTTCCCTGCTGAGTGGCTCAAGCATCCTAAACCTCCTCATTGCTAGAGAATCATTCTGCTACAACAATTTGCCACCAAAGCCTTGTGCACGATCTGTCCCCATGCCCAAAATTTGAGGTTTACCCATCAGTAATTATTGCACATGCTTCTGTTTCTTGCTCAAAGTGAGATTCTTCCATAGCTGCCAGTAACATAGTTCTTTTTTGCCTCCTTCAAGATCCTAAGTCACATCAGGCTTAAACTGCTGCAAACCACAGTATATCATCATTTTTAAGTCAATGAATAAGTGAAACCTGCTCATTGGGAATCATGAAGATAACGTCGCCTGTAGCTACTGCTGGTGTGTTCAGAAATTAGTCAGTAACAGCAAAAATCCTCCTTGATATCTCGGGAGATGAAACAAAAATTGGCAGCTTTACTGCTGCCCTTAACTCTTTCCCTCCCATCACAGCCTGCTCTTTTGATCTATAAAATCTGGAAATATGGCTAGAGTAAAATCAGTTACATGTCAGAGGTTTAGGGATATATTTTTATTGTGGTGCCCTAAGATGGCAACTTTCGTTAGCGACCAAGATAACTATTTACCCCCCAAATACTTACCTTCCCGAGCACTGTGGGGAACATGAAGCTAATTATGCTCTATGTATACCACTCTAAAAGGTCTTTCTGAAAGCCCCTCAGAATGGTATCCCTGCAGCACACCAAAGGGCTAAGTAAAATGGATCCTGAAACCACCCCAAATCAGGTGGATTCCAGTTCTAGTCCAATCCAAAAAAAAAAAAAAGATCTCCAGCCCCGGGTCCAGTTTGTGGACTTTTGCTAATACCATTTACCAAGCCCTGGCCCCGTCTCTCCCTCTCCACATAAACAGAGCCCTACAGTTTTCTCACCACACCCGCATCCCACGACACCACCAGGTGAAACCACCACTATGGGTGCTGCAGAGGATTAGACCGTTCCAGCACCTATTTCCACTGCAAAGCTGCCTTCTTTGTGCTCAACAGACTCCCTAATGCACAGCTCGATCCTGGCACCTGTTGGCCAACCCAAGGAACGCCTCTTCTTACAGCACACAGAGAAGATCCAACACTTAAGCAAAGAAAGAAAAGGACATGACTGATTTTATTGTCCTGGAGAACATGTGGCTGAACAGCTCGTGCCCAGCAAAAATGCCATCTGCAGGCTGCGTCATTCAATGCTGTGTTTTCCCATCTCATTCCATCTCTAGGGGAGGTAGCAGGATGGATGCACAGACTTGCCTAAGCTAACAACATCCCCTTTTCTTTCTCCATGGTGCTGATTGCCATACTGAAGTGGGCCCTGGTTTTTACTGTGTATTGCTGAGTTCCTTCCTGCTTTCCCTGGCATACCCATTCAATCCCTAATTCTGTCTCTTGCTTCCATTGACTAATTTCCCCCATTAAGCTCTCCACATGTGTCAGATGGCATCAGATGGGGAACTAAATTTTTTTCCCCTCAGCAATTTGACACCAAAATTAGATCAGGTTAAATTTCTAGGATTGGCCCATCTGTGCTAACCACCAAAATAACCTGCAAATGCAAAGCATTATGTTTTGAATATAAAAAACTGCTACTGTCTCTTTTAATTACATTTGCTTTCCTCCATAAGACAATTATAATGATTTCAATAGCTCCCAGACATCAGTCTTTATTGTATGATAGCACTGGGGAAAAAAACCCATCAACCATGTTCTTAGTAAAATCCACAAGAGTGTCATGTATATTTGTTCTCAATTTGGCAGAGATCCTAGCATCAATGGAAACCCTTCAATCTTCCTCATGTATCCATTGCATTATTCCAGCTGTTACAGAGATTCGGCCACCGTCTGATCTCAGTCACATGCTTGCAACCTCAGTGGAGATACATATGTGTAAAGAAGAGCAGTACTGAGCCCCTGTGCATTTAGAACAGACCCACTGAACATCCACTAGAGCATTAGTGGGATTTCAAAATGGGCTTTTTATACTAAATGTTCTAAATGTAAAATATCCTTGGAACATAGGAGCTGCCAGACCAGATCAGAGCAGGTCCACCTTGTCAGATAGCTTTCCTCTGGCAGAGGACAGTATCTGATACTTCAGAGGAAGGCAAATTAGCTCTAATGTCCTTGGTGAAGTGTGCAGTACTGCGTCTGAGGCTGCACATGTGGATTCCTTCCCATTCCCAGCTAGAAATTTTTACATTCTGAAATTTGAGCCGTTTAATCTAGCGAGTGTAAAATGCTTTTGTAACATTTCATGGGGTTTGCAAATAAACATTTAACGTAACCAGGCAGCCAAACACAAAGCTCCAGTCAAAGATTGTGGACTAAGTTTTATTGCCATAACATAAGAGTTCTATATACTTTGGGCCAGGTTTTCACACACTTTAGGCACCCCTTTTCTTATGCACTTTTGTAAGTGTGACTCTGAAAAACCACTGTGGAAAAATGGCACCTTCTTCACCATCTTACTTCCTGGACTGGCTCCTTGTGGGCATTCATGGTCGAATCTGCTGACTTCAGGGACTAAAAGAAGGCTTTACTGCTTTTTAACTCCTGTTAATACTGCTGAGCCTGAACAGGGATCTGGATTCTAATCCTTCTGGTCCATCCTCAACAGAACTAGTTACTCATTCCCAGTCAGTTACACCTGTCTAACCTTACTGAAGGCGCTGAGATGGCACAGAGTATAGTGTTGCCTGCAGAACCTTTAGTTCTGGTGAGAAGGAAAGAATGCAGCTTAATTCCCAGCTCCCATGGCCAGATTGTAGGGCCGGCACTTAGGGTAAAAAACTTACGTATAAACAGAATCTTCAAATTGGAGTCCTTGCTACCCAACAAACAGAACTCTGGGTAGGAGCTAATACAAGCAGAATAAACTGAAAATCACATCAAATAACGGGCCTCCACGATGTGTATCTACAGAGTCACATTTTGGAGGAGAGGGACACTTTAAATGAGCAAAGGGGACCCCCCCCCCCAGGCCCAGTGTGCCTGCCTCGAGCAGCCCCGTGCTTGTTAAACGCTGCATTTCAAACCATGGATTTTAATCCTCAATAAAATCTGTTAGAAATGGGTCAGAGCTGCATGCCCAGCCTGGCATCCTTGACAAGAAGTCTGATAGTGCGAGAGAAAAAATGGAGTGCAAGGGAGTGCGTGTGTGGGAGGAAGGGGGGTGTCTGTATATAAAGGGGAGCTCTGAGAAAATGGAGTGAGGGTGTGTGAAGGGTGCCAGTGAGGAGAGCGATAAAGGAGGGCAGAGGTGGGGGAAGGGGAAGGAGGACAACTCCATGTCAGAAGGAAGGTGAGTTAGCACATAGAATTACCTGGAGTCCAAACACACAATAAAAAGCTCATTCTGGAAACTTAGAAAGCTTCTCAACAGCTCTCCCTTGTTCACTACTCCATGGCAGTAACTGAGCAGACGAAGACCTGGCTGCTGAAAGAACATGCTGAGTGTCAGGAAAGTGAATGAGGCGTAGACTCATTTCCTGTCAACAGCTGCCTGGCTCAAATGCCCCTTTCCTGCAGCCCTTCCTCTTGGACATCCCCCAGCATAGCACACGCATGCTTAGCAGGCCTCTGCTCTTCTTGTCCCAATGCGCACACCCAGCACACCACAGACCCGCTCAGAGAGCTGGGTGAAACAGGCTGCTGGCCTGGACTTCCTGGGAACGCTCTCTCTGGAGCAAGGACCAGACGACAGGCTGCCATGCCAAGTGCTCAAATATAAAGACGTTTGAAAGGGTGGGGCATAGGAATGGAAAGATCCCAGGTCAGGAGCTTGTTGAGGGGTACAGGAATGAGGGAGAGATCTACTGGGGCCTCACAAGAGCTAGAGGGAGCCAGGCTGGAGTCTTTTTAATAATCAATAAATGAAATGTATGTCTTGCATTTTATAGCTATTTTCCATCCAAAAATATTTAAGCACTTGATTTTAGACATGTGGGGAGTTGGGCTGTTCAGAGATTGGTTCACAGAAGGGCTGGGAGCCTGCTGAGGTTACATGGAGAAGGCAGGGAGGTGTCTGCTTGTGCCAGTATCGGTTGCTTCAAAGCAAAGATTAAGATTGAGCCTTGTTCTTATTCGATCAGAACCCTGTTTTCCTCGCCTTAATTTTCACGGCAGCCTCACACCCGATCACAGCCGCGGACACTTGCTTGCCAGCTCAAGTGTGTGACTAGCAGATGGGAGGAAGACCTGGCATTCACACTCCTCTCTGGCTGCCAACAAGACAGCGTCAGCTTGCAGCATGGAGGGCAGTGGAGAAATGCCTCTCAGCATGTCTAAGTGATGGCAATTTACAATCTGCCTGAGGTGAGGGGGGGGGGGTGTTAACAAGATGTTACACTAAATGGCAAATGGCATCATAGCATCCTATGTTTGCTTTATTATTTCAATCAATATTAGCTCCTATCTAAAGCTTTGTTTTATTGCACTGCAACGATTCCCGACTGGATTAGAAGGACGGCCTTGTGGATGAGGCACTGGCCGGGGACTCAGGAGAGCCGGGTTCAATTGCTG
Source organism: Platysternon megacephalum (assembly GCA_003942145.1). Lineage (NCBI taxonomy): Eukaryota > Metazoa > Chordata > Testudines > Platysternidae > Platysternon > Platysternon megacephalum. The sequence goes on from QXTE01000079.1 coordinate 4,272,018, forward strand.
GCCAAGCTGTATGCTTCCTGTGTGATCTTGAGCAAGTCCCTTAATCCACCTATGCCTCAGTTGCCTGTCTGTTAAATGGGGATAATAGTCCTTCTTTCCTCCTACTGGGTGCACGCGAATGTGGGTGTCACATCAGACATGCCCCCCCCCCCTCCAGCAATACGTAAGTCACATCAACAGGGAGGACATAGCACAGTGAAGGGCAGTGCCATGTGTTTGGAAGGGACAGTTTGGTTAAGAGGCTGTTGAAGACTGGTACCATTAAGGGTGCAGGCTGTGGTAACAGTAAGGCGAGTAAAAGGTATGCACTGTTATGTGGCTTAACAGTACCTTTCCTTGCTTCGCTTGGGTGTCAGATATGTTGTGTGTGTAGCAGGACTAACTGCTTCACAACAACAACAAAGTGTGTGTATTATGGGGATTAGGGACAAACATCCTTCCAGCACTGAGATGACAGCTCAAAGCCATCCCAAATCGGGGGTGATTAAAACTGTTAACATCTAAGAGAAGTTCAGGAGGTTAAATGACATGAGTTTAATGCCCAGTGAACAAGGGCATACTAAGAGGACGGACTGATTAGATGTGCACATCACAAAACCGGATACTATTTGGCAACCCTCACTTGCAGCCTCAGAAAAGAATCCAATGATTGAATGGTCAGTGGAAGCTGAATTCTCCTGTCACCCTGCAGGTCACGCTTGGGACATATCTGCAGTTCAGCAGGAGGAGAGCTATTGTCTGCATAAATAGAAGTCAGGGCTGTTCCTATTATCTGGATAAATAGACGACTGACCTTTAGGGCTGTCAATCCAGTAACTTTCCCCAGCCCTGATTCAATTAAACATAGAGAAATGGCAAAGGTTTATTAGGTTATCTAGTCTATCTCCTCGTTCCATGCAGAATTGTTCCCTGTAGGATATTCTCAAGTGGCTCAGTTGACCTCTCAGAACACAAGCGAGTGTGGGCTGTATGGTTCATAGCTCTGGAAGGCATTAAGACAGTGGTTCCCAAACTAGGGGTGTGGCTTGTTCAGGGTAAGCCCCTGGCGGGCTGGGCCAGTTTGTTTACCTGCCGCATCCACAGGTTCGGCCGATCGCAGCTCCCAGTGGCCACGGTTTGCCGCTCCAGGCCAATGGGGGCTGCGGGAAGCAGCAGCCAGCACGTCCCTCAGCCTGCGCCACTTCCTGCAGCTCCCATTGGCCGAGAACGGCAAACCGTGGGCACTGAGAGCTGCGATCGGCCAAACCTGTGGATGCGGCAGGTAAACAAACTGGCCCAGCCCGCCTGGGGCTTACCCTGAACAAGCCGCGTCCCTAGTTTGGGAACCGCTGCATTAAGACAATGTCTGCTTGGGAAGAATCAGCCATTTTGGTTAACTTACATAATAAAAAAACCTCATGGAGTTCCTCTAACCTATTCCTAATTCCTTCCACAGAGCCATAGATCTTCAAAATAAAATGCCCATTGCAGAAAGTACTTGGAACAAATGGTCAGCACCACCTGACAGCGAGATATGCAATCTTTGTGCTGATTAGCCTCCAGCAAAACCGCAGCAGAGAAAAAATTCATGTACTGAAACACAACCAAAAAGCCGTCAGAGTTGCTCTGAAGTCAAGTTTGCTCTGGCCAGTGCTGCTCCCAGCCAAGTTTTTTTTTTTGTTAATGTATTTAAGCACTAATGTGTCAGCAGTCCAGTCAATATGAATAAAATGAAGCCACTTTCTATGCCAGAGCTAGGCACACATGGTAATTCTGCCCACAGTCTTTGTGCAGAACAGCCATTGACAACAACAGGAGGTTTACAAAATGATCTCAGGTAGAATATACAACACAACATAAAATAGCTTTGGTTTGTATGGAGGATTTTGTGCAACATGTACACAAAGCCCTTACAGAGTTAAAAGGCACAGCACAGTTACAAAGAGATACAGAAACTGAAGGGGGAAGACATTCAAAAGGGTTTCAGGTCTGATGTGTAATGGAGTGGAGGAGAGCTGCTAAGCTGGAGAGCTACTGGAAGATCCAAGATACTGGATAATCCAAGGNCCCCTGCAAATGTGCTGCCCCAAGCAGCTGCTTGGTTGCTGGTGCCTAGAGCCGGCCCTGCTCAGCGCAGTGCTGCCAAGGGCCAAACCAGCCCCTGGTCTTTGTTGGGCAATCCTTGTCTTGCATCCAACTGCCCAAGGCCCCTATGGACCTTGCAACAGTCATGGAATAGCTGGGGGCAGGACTGCCATAGCCACACCTCTTCTGGCTCCCAGAAGGATCCCCGCGCACTCCCTTATGCCTGAGAATGCCCTGTGTCAGGGGCTCTGGTGGAGGATATCTAGAGCTGTCTGTGTATCTGGTAGGAGGCCTCCTGTCTGAGGATATTGCCCAAGGGAGGGCATGCAGATGCTTGCGTAAAGGGGTCACAGGGCATTCGTGAGACAGGTTGCCTGTGAGCACATGCCACCTCCTNCAAAGAGATACAGAAACTGAAGGGGGAAGACATTCAAAAGGGTTTCAGGTCTGATGTGTAACGGAGTGGAGAGCTGCTAAGCTGGAGAGCTACTGGAAGATCCAAGATACTGGATAATCCAAGATGGCTGGAGGGTTAGATCTCTGGGCTGAGCTCATCTCTGTGCTGTGCAGAGGCTGACGCTGAGGCGACTGGGGTTCCCTCAGTGCTGCCAAGGGCCAAACCAGCCCCTGGTCTTTGTTGGGCATCCAACTGTCCAAGGCCCCTATGGACCTTGCAACAGTCATGGAATAGCTGGGGGCAGGACTGCCATAGCCACACCTCTTCTGGCTCCCAGAAGGATCCCCGCGCACTCCCTTATGCCTGAGAATGCCCTGTGTCAGGGGCTCTGGTGGAGGATATCTAGAGCTGTCTGTGTATCTGGTAGGAGGCCTCCTGTCTGAGGATATTGCCCAAGGGAGGGCATGCAGATGCTTGCGTAAAGGGGTCACAGGGCATTCGTGAGACAGGTTGCCTGTGAGCACATGCCACCTCCTCAGCTATAACAAAGAATTAACATAACAGATACTTCCTAGCTGGAAGACAGAGAGAGGGGTGGGGGATGCAGACAGCAGCTACCAGTTGGAAAATGTCCACTTAGAGCTGCAGCTGCTCACCCAGCATTTTTTGACCTGCTCTAGTCCCAGGTTCAAGCCCTTCTGAGGACCCAAGTGGGGTCAGTTACAAAGGCACTTTCCTAAACATTACTATAATTCAGTAATAAAAATTACTGAAAGCTTGCAACTTATCGATGTTCATAATCATGGCATGATGTGTGTACGAGTAATATTTAAGACATAAAGTAACTATATTGAAGTTTATGCCTTCATGGCAGTAAAGTTAAAAGCATCACCAGGGAGTAATACTACTCGGCGATGGCCTATTCTTGCAGGAGGGAGTTGCCATCCCTCCCTGCTCAGCTGGTGAGGTAATACAAGCTTCTATTGTCTACCATTGCCCCATCACAGAGCAGTCAATGGAAAACCATCAGAGACAACTGCAAACGATTGAAACCACTTGGAGGGTAAAAAGGAACATTGTAACAGACAGTGGGAAGTTCCTGTCTATGAACATACTGTTTGATTATAACACAGAGTGGGGAGAGGCACTCTGTATCCATTCACTGAGGAGACATCTTGTTGAGCAGAGTGTTTTATGAAAACTGGTTCCGGTGAAGCCAGCCAGCTAGCTCTGCAAAAGACTGAATGGGGGAGGGGGGCTACTTTATTAAATAGGAAATGTAACTATTAATAAGTGTAGGCACTAGTTTGCATTTTAGGATTTTGTTTTGTATTGTAACCATTTGTATCCATCAGTCTCTGTCTTGTTTCTAGTGGAATCTCTATTCTTTCTTAAATAAACCTTTTTTTGTTTTATTATAAGTGCTGTGCATTATACAGAGTGGTGATTTAAGGTTAAATTGGAGTACGCTGTTCCTTTGGGGGCAGAGGGGGTGGGATTTCTGTGAGTAGCCAATGTCAGGGGCTGTATATGACAGAGGAACATTTCCAGGGGACTTGGGGACTGGTGTGCACCTATTGTTAACCTGCAAGGCTCAGTCAGGGCTGGCATAGCCTACAGGAGAGTGCTTGAGTAGCTCACAGGCTGATGGTGATAGCTCCCTAACACCTGGAGGCAGGGGGTGATTTACTGTCCTGGGTACCCCAAGAACTGTCACAGTGGTTGAAACTTGAATATTTTAGTGAAAAAGACTGGAGTTGTAGATAGTGGGACAGCCTGGCAAAGGATGCTGAGTGAAGAGAGGAAGAGTACAGTAATTCTGAGGAAAGAGCAAGCAGGATAAATTGACTTAGGCTTTTCTCTTCATTGGCCCAGCTCTGCATCGTTATAAGAACCAAAAAGCACCACATGGGAATCCAACTCTGGGACAACCATAAAGTCAAAGAAGATGTAAGCAAAAGAGATGCAGTCTGGGCAGATAGACAGACAGGTAGTATTAGTATTATTGTGGTGGCACTTACAGGCTATCATAATGACTATCCCATTGGAGCTGGTCAATAAACAGGGCAGGAAATTGTGACAAAAAAATCCCTTTTTTCTTATTTAAAATATCAATGAAATTTTTTCATCAAAAATTTAAATTTATAAAATTTTAAGTAGCTCTGCTGGAAACAAGAGTGAGACAAAACATTATCCCTGTTGTAATTCCACTGATTTCAATTGAGTTATAACAGCAATGGATTAGTCCCAGTGTGTGCACATGGAAAGAGGGAAGGAGGAAGATAGAAATCTAAAGTCAACATGATCCACTGATCCGACTCTGTCAAACCTATAAAGAACCACCCAGCAAGAAGGCTACATTCTAAGTGTGTGACCAAACAGAAAAAGCAGTTGAGTTAATTAGAAAAAAACAAACAATGTGATTCCATCAAAGCCACGGAGAAAACAATGTTTTCCAGGAGGGAGGGCAGGGAGGAGGGTGAGAATCAGCCTCTGTGGAGTTTTTTTTTTTTTTAAACATCTGCAATTTTGGAATAAATTCTAAAGCAATTTGCAATCCTAAACTTGCATCCTCCCAACCCTATTTACCAAGGCAATGAGAAATTACACTTCCTATGGTACCCTGGGCACATTATTATACTGTGTAATTTCCTTCTGAGAAAACCCAATTAACTGTGCATGTCTGGGCCCATCTTGCCAACCGTATCATTTCAGAACAGCAGCAGAAACCGCCAATGAGTTATCAGTTAGAACTGTTCCAGAATAATTAATAGATGTGAAGATCAAGGCAAGGAGCATATCAGATGAGTCTTTATTACCATAGCCAATTACAAGGAAACTATCTACATGCCTGGGATCTTGTCTAAAATTAATTCTCTTATTAACCTTGACCATCTCCACCTGGTTCTATTACAAAGAATGCAGAAGAATGGATGTAAAGTCCAAGTGAATAGAGGACTAGTCCTGATCTCCAATTATTTGTTTTTAAATGAATGTATTTGTGACTTGAGAGATGACATGCTGGATAGTGGGTCGGGATATTAAACATATAAGATTTTGGAAAGCCTCCCACCTCACCTTTAACAAATATTTGACAATGTGATATTGACTGTGTGTGTTGTTGCTTCTCTCTACTCTTGGCTCCACCTTTTCTTCGAGGGCATCCACTATGCACAGATCAGCTTCACACTTCCCATGCACTAAGAGTCAAATCCTAAAACAATTCTAGTCATTAGGGTCTGGGATTTTTAAAGGAGCCAAAGGGAGTTAGGTACCCAACCCCCATTGAATTTCCATGGGATTTGAGCACCTAATTCCTTTAATCTCCATTGAAAAGTCCAACCTCAGGGTCTCTCCATTGCTTCAGTGGGCTCTGAATCAGCTCCAGTGCACTTATCCTCGCCTCAAAATTCACTTTTCCCATAAATTCTTCTGTCGGAGGCCTGTCGGCTCTACCCCCAATATAAATAATAAATAAACTATTAATAATGTTAATTCACTTCATCACCGAAGTCTCCCCACTGACTGGTTCTGGAACTGTTGTCTGTATATTGTATTTCCTCAAGTTACACTGTTAGCTTTTTGGGGTAGGGACTTTTCCTTATGTTTTGTGAAGTGCTGTGTGCACTTACACAGTGCAAATAACTCATAGTACTTCAGTACAGAGAAACACTGTGCTAAATCAGGACCTGGACCTGCAAACACTTATACCACTAACTTTATTTGGGTGACTAGGGCCCCACAGAGTAGATCAGAAAGCTCCACAGTGTTTAGGAAAGATACGAGTCAGACAAATTTTCATAGACCATTTCCTCCTCCCCTTGTAATCCCTTACCTACCTTGTTACTGCCCCATCCAAGGGTCACCAGGTCTATTGTTGCTGACTCATCATTGTTTATCAGGAAAAAAAATCCTAGTCATTAGTGGGAATAAGCAACAAGGGATGGATCACTTGATGATTACCTGTTCTGCTCATTCCCTCTGGGGCACCTGGCATTGGCCACTGTCGGAAGACAGGATACTGGGCTAGATGGATCTTTGGTCTGACCCAGTATGGTCGTTCTTGTGTTCTTAATAGAGATTTGGGATAAGATTTTAAAGTGTGCCCAAGTGATTTAGGAGTCTAAATCTCATTTTCAAAAGTGATTTCAGCACTTATGGCCAGATGTTTAAAGGTATTTAGGCACGTAAAGATGCAAATAGGTCCCTAGTTGGATTTTCAAAAGTGCCTAGGCACCCTTTGAAATCAATGACGTTATGAGCCAATATGTATCTTTAGGCACCAAAATACCTTTAAAAATCTGGCCCTTTGGTGCCTAAGTCTCATTGAAAAAAATCTCTGTGACTTAAGGTATGTCTACACTGCAATAACACCCGCAGCTGGCCCATGTCAACTGATTCAGGCTTGCAGGGCTCGGCCTGCAGGGCTATCAAATTGCAGAATAGCTGTTTGGGCTCAGGCTGGAGCTCAAACATCCCCAGTCACGGGGTCCCAGAGCTTGGGCTTCAGGCCAAGCCTGTACATCTACACTGCAATTTTATAGCTCTGAAGCCTAAGCCCCGTGAGCCCAAGTCATCTGACATGGGTCAGCCGCGGGTATTATTGCAGTGTAGACCCTAAGGCTCCTAAATCCCAAAGCTGGGATTTTCAAGGCACAAGTTAGATGCTCAGCTTTGATTGAATTCCAGTTAAAGTTGGCACCTAATTCCTTTGGGCATCTTTGAAAATACCAGTCTGAGTCACTTTCAAAAATTGGACTTAAGCTCCTAACTCACTTAAGTTCTTTTTAAATGAATCTACAGTGGACTTTTCTAGCAGAAAATGGAAAATTAATTTAAAGCACAGTTCCGCTGTGCAAGGTACTTCTGTAAGAAGTGTCTCAACTACTCCAGCTGAGACTTTTCCAGTTTATAACTGCCTCCACCACAAGCTCACTCTGGGCACCTGCAAGACGCTACAGTCATGGGCCTGCTATAAAATCTTGAATAGATTAACTGAGTAGAAAGACAGGTAAACAGAAGTAAGACTTGCTTCTGAACAATATCCAGATCTTTCATGTGAACCCTAACCTTGTTTTGCCCTCCAGAGCTGCTGAAGTTGTTGGGTTTGTGTGAGTTGGGTTTTTTTCTTGGACTGAAGGGTATGCATGTGTGTTAAAGTGTAACCAAATTCTCTACAGCTGTATGGCCCAAATCTGCTATTTTTCTTGTGTGTACTGAAATAGTTTTCTTCAATCTGGAAAGTAATCAGGAACTTTATTTTTCATATTCATGATCTATCTGGGTGCTCCATATTTATACTCTACTTCAGAGGTGGGCAAACTATGGCCCGCGGGCCACATCCAGCCCGTGGGACCGTCCTGCCTGGCCCCTGAGCTCCTGGCCCGGGAGGCTCGCCCCCGGCCCCTCCCCTACTTTTCCCCCTCCCCCGCAGCCTCAGCTCGCTCCGCCGCTGGCTCAATGCTCTGGGGGGCGGGGCTGTGAGCTCCTGGGGCAGCGCAGCTGCAGAGCCGGGCCTGACCCAGTGCTCTGAGCTGCGTGGTGGTGGTGGCGGCGGCAGTATGGCCTGGCTCCAGCCTGGCATCGCGGCTGTAGCACCGCCAGCCACCGGTGCTCCAGGCAGCGCGGTAAGGGGGCAGGGAGTGGGGAGGGTTGGCTAGAGGGCAGTTTGGGGTGGTGGTCAGTGGGTGGGGGTGTGGATAGGGGTCGGGGCGGTCAGGGGGGGAACAGAGGGTTGAATGGGGGAAGAGGTTCCGGGGGGGCAGTCAGGAAGGAGGGGGGGTTGGATGGGGCAGTGGGGGGCAGTCAGGGGCCAGGAAGAAGGAATGGTTGGATGGGGTAGGGGTCCCAGGAGGGCAGTCAGAAATGAGAGGAGGGGTTGGATGGGGTGGCGGGGGGCAGTCAGGGGCAGGGGTCTGGGAGCAGTCAGGGGACAGGGAGCGGGGGGGTGTGGACGGGGCAGGGGTCCCCGGGGAGGAGGGTGTCAGGGAACAGGGGGGGTTGGATGGGGCAGGAGTCCCAGGGGGGGGCATATAGGAGGTGGGGGTCAGGCCCAACCCCCTCCCCTAACCGGCCCTCCATACAATTTCCAAAACCCGATGCGGCCCTCAGGCCAAAAAGTTTGCCCACCCCTGCTCTACTTATATGCTTCTTATCACTAGTGTACAGGTTTGAATACACAGCTCACAAATAGTCTACAGCACGTACAGAGCACAGTACAATTATAACTCTGGAAAATGCATTTACTTAATTCTAGGGCTTCCACATTTCACAATAAATGACTTGAATACACTCATTAAGCCATTTGCAATGAAATGTGCAACCATTAATATAAAGCAAATGGCTGTGTAGTGCTGGTTGCTGAATTATAACTGTTTAAGAAACCATTCCTAATAAAATAAATGTAGGTACAACTGTTACATCCCTATGTAATAAGGCATTTAGGGGGAGACGTGCTATCTTGAATGTAAGTGCATTTGGACTTATTGATTGAAAACACAATTCTTTAAATAAACAAACGTGTCATCAGTTTCCTTCCTCTATTCCTCATCATCAACAAGACCAATCCCCAAAGGATGGAGCCTCCTTGCAGATCCGTCACTAGCTAGGTGTTTAAGATCATCTGGCTGGCTATTCAGTGTATGTCCACCATTCCTGCTCCCTCGTTATAACAGCTCATCCCTGCTTCTTTCCATTCCCCTCTTCCCATGCCCAGCTAAAGCACGCTTTCCAGGCTGTGATTACCTGCTTGTGCTGCTGAATATTCCTATTTCAATTTACCATCCCACTGAGTTCAGTGAATGGAAGGACAGTTTCTGAGTGGGGAGCAGCAGAGAGCTGTGTTATTTCTGCATTTATTGCAGAGAAAGTTTCCCTAAGGGCCATTGGCATGGAAGTGTTTTGTGTTTAAAGAGGGCTTGCTCACCAGCTTCCTACTCTCACCAGTTCTTATCAGTAATCTCACTGTTCCTACCGTCATCCCCTTCCCTACACTAAGCAAGTGCCACATCTAGGTCTTTGCTGTTCTAAGCCACCATTTAATATTTGATCAAATCATTTGCTTCAAATCCCATCCTAGCCTTCGCTCCCAAAAGGCGTACCACTGGACGAGGTTGCGATTCCACCTGAGACACGTAGGATGCGCTGTTGTCTTAACACTTATAGAAATATTGGTCTCCATCCTCCTCTCAATTATTGTAAACATTCCACTATTCTTCACACCCACAAACATATCCATTTAGTTCACGTATTTGCTTTCAAGTTGTCATCTTTGTTTCCAGGAAACCTGTGTTAACCACCATTAATATTGCAATTCCGAACGTCGAAAAGCAGCCTAATGGAACTGAATGAATTCTCAAACCCAAAGCTCCCATCTGCCATCCGTCTGTTTGTTGTAGGACACAAAATCAAGCCACGCAGCTGGTGTGCTAAGGGAATATTTACACTTGCCCTGTGATCAGAGGAACTTCCCTACTTTGAAGGTTTGAGGTATAGTTTCTTGTGACACATTATGCCAGTACTAATCCACATAATAAACAGGTTCAGCCTAGAGCATCGTTTTGAGTTTGTCTGGCCTTTGACTGCACTAAAAGGAGACTCCCACCCCTGTAACAGTGGAGAATTCCCCAGGTACAGACAGTGAGTAGGACAGCTGTTAGCCACAGCTATCCTGCACATCCGCCCCACAAGCCCCAGCATGGGGGTGTGCAGTAGGCAGGAGAGAGCATGAGGGAAGCAGGAAGGGATGAACTTCTCATGATATGGGAATTCTGGATGAGCTGCCATCCATGAGCAGGAGGGGACGGGCTGCTGGGACATTTCAGGCTCCAGAGCAGCCCAGAATCGGGAGGGTGCAAAGCTGGCTAAAAGCCACCTTTGCTTTCCCTTCACAGGGGCTGCGAGTTTTTCACCAGTATATTTTAAGGCCAGGAGATGCCCATGTGAACATCTAGTCTGAGCTCTTGCATAACGCAGGCCAAAAAACTTAACCCAGTGATTACCACATCCTGTCCAATAACTTGGGATTGAACTAGCATGGTGGCTCTCAAACTTTTCTACAGTGACCCCATGTTACAATAAAGAAGTTTTAGGATCCTCCCAGGGCCGGCTCCAGGGTTTTTGCCGCCCCAAGCAGCAAAAAAAAAAAAAAAAAAAAAAAAAAGCCGCGATCGCGATCAGCTCTACAGCCGCCGCTTCCGTCTTCGGCGGCAATTCGGCGGCTGGTCCTTCGCTCCCAGTGGGACCAAGGGACCCGCCCCCGAAGACCCAGACTTGCCGCCCCAAAAACAGCTGGAGTGCTGCCGCTCTCCGTTGGCCGCCCCAAGCACCTGCTTGCTGGGCTGGTGCCTGGAGCCGGCCCTGGATCCTCCCTGCTCCCCCACCATCCCAGCTAGCCATAAAAAAAGGGCAGGTGGCCACACACCCCTCCCCCCCCCAATTTGATAACCCAGGAATTAGAGCATGTCATTTAGAAAGACAGGTAACAGTCCCTCGCTACATGGCTCTGGGGTGACCACACCTGGACAACTGCCTGCAAAGATCTGAGCAAGCTGGAGGGAGTTCAGAGAAGAGCCAGGGCACTGGGGGATTGCTTTGTGAGGAGAGATTAAAGGAGAGAATCATGTATGGTTTGATTAAGGGAGGCAGGATAACAGTCTACAACTAGCTGAAGTTTGCAAACACCCGTGATGGAGAGGAATAATTTCGTGTGATAGAGGAGGCTATAAACTAGGAGGACAGGGAAGACATTAAGAAGGGGGAAATATAGGCTGAATGACAGGAGAAATTTCCTGGCAATGAAATACAGCAGGCAGCAGAAGACACTTCCCAGGAAGCCCCCTCACTTGAAACATTTAATACCAAACTGGACAGATCACAATAAAATGAGCTTCAGGGAACACTGCTTCATTGGGCAGGATGATCTAATAGGTCTTTTCCCTCTCTAGAGTCTATGATAAATGGTAAAAGCCCTGGATAATCAAAGTGGAAGCAGCAGCAAATTGGTCATTTAGCATCTTGTCAGATAAAAAGCTGCATAGCTCCTTCAGAGCACAGGAGATGCGTGTCAGACAGAGTGCATGGGGCATGGCAGTGTGGGGGTGCCTAGCTCAGTATTTCCAGATTATTGAATTTTTTATATCTTTTGTCTTTATTTAAAAAAAAAAAACCAAGGAAATTTCATTTGTTTAAAAAATGAAGTTAAAAGAATGGTACAGGATCATCAATATGCATTTAAAATTCAGAAAATGACCTAGTTAAGCTCATACACTTCTTAGCCCTGCCACTGTCTGCATGTGAGATAGAGCAGGTGGGGGATGGGAATGGGGGGGGGGGGAAGGATTAACTTTTTATTTTCTGATTTTCATCAAAAATTTGCAACCAGCTCTAATTACCATACAGTCTTTAATTAGATGAGCACACACTATTTCTCAAATAGTACAGAAAGACTTTTTGTTTTAACTGTAGCATCTAATACTCTCATGTAGGCAGATTTAAATTAATAAATATGAAAAACACACAGTAAACTATGCACAGCATACTATGGATTAAGTGTACTGTAATATAAATAATGAAAAATTGCTGGCATGTACAGACTGTCCCGGTTTAGGGCAATTGCACCTGGATTTCCCCCTCATGGTCCCTTGAGGGCACCCATTCTTGGCTTCAGTCTCCTCAGCTATCACCTCTCTTGGCTAGAGAGTCACATCTCTCTCCATCCTCACCAGGTTTTTTTCCTGGCTGCGCAGTTCCCTCCCATCACTGGTATATCTCCAGCAAGCCAGATGGCCTAAGCAGCCCTGCTTTGCCTTCTCCTCAGAGGCTATGAACAGCTGTAATTGTCCACAGTTAAGTTACCACACAGCCCTTTCTAAGCAAGCACATCTATTCTTAAAGTGAAAGCATTACAGAAAAAAACATTAAAAGAATAAAAGAACCTACACGCATGCTAAGAAACTTACCAGAGACTTTCCCCTCACCCCACCCCACCTAGTTACAGCAGGTGATCTGGTAGGAGTCAGTCTTTGAAACCCCACACAGGAGTTTTTCTGTGGTTACAAGTTCAGAATACCCTTTGTTCAGAACAAGAACCCCCCATGAATAGGTCAAGTCCTTCCAACCCTTCCCAGGAAGGAATGGGGCCTCGGTCTGACAGACGGTCCTGTCCATTTGTTAGAACAGAAAGCAGGCCTTGAGTCAGTTTAAACTCAGGCTATTTATCCAAAAGTCCTTTCTTTGTCTGCTGGTCTCTAGAGAATCCAGTGTGAAGCAGGACATGCAAGCCTCTCCAGGTGGTGGTACCTCTCTGGTGTTACAGAGAGGTGTTACAACATGAGTGAATTTGCCTCATCACCCCTAACAGGTCTTAGGTAGTTAACTGCTTCATCTCCTGAGCTGCATCTGAGGGAGCCATGCTGTGCATGTGTGTGGAGATTAATGAACTTGGTGGTTACCTGCCTCATTCCCTGAACTGCATCTAAAGAACGTTATGCTGCTGACTGGAAAATAAAATAAATTGCACATGGTTGCTGAGTAAAACCCCTATCCTGCAAACACTGACATACATGCTTAACTTCAGCAGTAGTGTTAAGCAGTAGGCTGAATTTGTGTAGCTCAAAAGCTCCTTTTTCACCCATAGAAATTGGTCCAGTAAAAGATATTACTTCACCCACCTTGTCTCTCTAATATTCAGGGACCAACACAGCTACAACACTGCAAATAACTTTACTAATGAGAGTTGTTCCATTGAAGCCAACAGGATTACTTAGATGAGTAAAGTTAGCATGTGTACAACTGTCTGCAGCAGGGGTCGGCATCCTTTCAGAAGTGGTGTGCCGAGTCTTCATTTATTCACTCTGATTTAAGGTTTCATGTGCCAGTCATACGTTTTAATGTTTTTAGAAGGTCTCTTTCTATAAGTCTATAATATATAACTAAACTATTGTTGTATGTAAAGTAAATTAGGTTTTTAAAATGTTTAAGAAGCTTCATTTAAAATTAAATTAAAATGCAGAGCCCCCCAGACCCGTGGCCAGGACCCGGGCAGTGTCAGTGCCACTGAAAATCAGCTCGCGTGCCGCCTTCGGCACCCGTGCCATAGGTTGCCTACCCCTGGTCTGCAGGATAAGGGGCCTTAATTATTGAAATACAGACCTTAGAGAGAGAAGAGTGCATGTAAAATGTCTAAACTACTAAAGATCTATTGAGCTGTTATGACAATGAATATAGACTGAGTATACAAGAATAAACAGGTTTTACATATTGCTATCTAATTGTCTGCTATGATACTGTCTTTCAAGAAATAATTGCGCAATGAATGATGGGATAGCATAATGAAAGGTGCAACGATGTGTACACAAAGGGGTAGAGCGAAAGCTGGGCACTCTACCATAAGCGGAGGCCACTCTTGTTATAGGCAAACTAGCCAGCTGTCTGGGTGGCACTGCAGACCGGTCCACAGGTACGTGAAGGGGACAGCACTCTAACGTGTAGTGCTCTAACCGCCCATGCAGACCCCGATGTGAACCACGTTGGTGTAGTCTGTTCGGATCAGGCAAACTGCATGGCTGTCTGGCTTGGAGTGGTCCCTGCGCACATGCACTGCAGGAGTACCAGATCTTTTGAAAGAGGAGGAGCCTCCCATCTTGCTGGGTTTGGCAGGTAACACTTGGTACCCACTCCTGACAGATGTGTGCATGGGGGAGGGGGTGAGAATGAACTGGGATGTTCCTGTCTCTCCACCTCTTGCAGGCATCCACCTTCCTGACCTCTCACACAATCCTCCCCACCTCCCGCAGGCACCCACCACCCCCAAACCACCTGCATCCTCCCAGACAGCCACCTGCCTCCCACTCTCCCCAGCATGGCCAGTTTAGCTGGCTGGGCTATCCCTCTCCTGTCCTCTGTGGCTAGGGGAGAGAAGGGGCTTAACTTTGCTTCCCCAGTCCCCCCTCCCCTTTCACCGTCTCTGGACCTCAGCAGCTCAGGGGAGCCCCCACCCTGCAGCTCACCCTTCTCCTGAGACCTGGGCAGGAGGTGTGGGATCCTTCAGCTCTGCTGGTCGGTGCTGTGACCATATGTACGTCTCTTCCTGACTTCTAAGAGTGGAATTGTGCAACTTTAATCTGCTGCCACAAAAGAATCGGCAGTTCATTATGGGATTTACCAGACAGAAGTATCTATGCTACCAACAACAACAAAAAGTTAGAAAACATGAAAGTTTTGTGAATTCTCTTCCATTAGGTTTGGTTTTTCTGCATGCTCATTTTCGGTCTCAAAGAATGGTGTAACGCCAGGAAGACTTTCCTTCGGATTCCTCTGTTACCTGCCAGTCACTGCCCCTTTTAGTGCAGAAAGGCTCATTTTGTCCATTTTGCCCAACCGTCAGAAGTTTCTGAAGCAAAGAATCTGAGCCCACCAGGAATAAACTGTGTCATGTACCTGAAATGTTTGTGCTTTAACATGTGTTTCGGAGCCCTTTGCTGATGGCCCCTTGTTGCGCAAGGACATTCCTGACACCAACATTCTGAAGGGAGCCATGGGCGAAGACTGCAAATCATTCTGGCAGCCTCCAAACTGGTGACAACTTAATTCCTAGGGGTACCCTCCCTGTTTGGCTAAAGTCCTGATGCTCCCTCCCAGTTCCCTTTGTGAATAGTTTCCAGCACAGCTCCCTGACATTTGATTTAACCATTAAAGGCAGAAAAAAGCTTAGCACGATTTTCACCCTCCTCTTCATTCACTCTGTGTGTGTTCACATGTGTGTGCGCACGCACCTTGTTTGGTTCACTGTCAGACCTGCAGCACACTGTACAGTTGAGACTTTCTCGTTTGCCCAGCATGATAAATAGTGGCACTTTTCTTGGGAATATTTCAGCTCTTCTGCCTTAGGAAAATGAACAGCGTATGACTTTGTTTACTACGCAGAGTACTAAAGGCTGAGGAGCTTAGCACACAAAAGCCAGGCACTTTCACAATTTGGAACCCATCCTTAGCCGGATACATCTGGCAGAGAAACTCAGCAGAATGCAATTCTAGTGCTGCCAGAGGTAGCAAGTACATTGCAATGAGTTATTTCCCTTTAGGGCTCCCAGGGTTACGTTTTGATGGGGTACCATAGCTCTTCCCTCATGGACATAGTCTGTACTCACTTAGGCAGCTGTGGAGGGGTTAGGTATTTTATTGTTGTCAACTGTGCCTTTAGTGTCATCTGTGAAACGACACATTTACCGGTCCTCTCTGCATTAAACTCCTACCTCAAATCACATTCCAATTAGTGCATGTCCCACAGGTTCCTTTCTGTACTGTACCAGCCTGCTGGATTCACATTTGATTTGAGTCGAAACAAACAGATGAAAAATAGGAGCAGTCTTGAAAATCCAAAATACACTGAACTCTTGGAACTAGCATCGTTCTAGTGGAATGGCAGATTTACAGAAGCATGGGAATTGTCCAATATCCTTCCCCCAGAAGTGGATAATAGATTATGCTTCAGAGTAGGGTGACCATTCGTCCCATTTTTAAAGGGACAGTCCAGTTTTTTGGGACTTTTCCTTATATAGGCACCTATTACCCCCCATCCCCTGTCCCATTTTTTCACAGTTGCTGTCTGGTCACCCTACTTCAGAGGAAGGTTTAAAAAAAAAATCTAGAATGTGCATGGTTAGTTGTACTTCCATGGAGGAAAAATAAGACCCCTACTGAGTCTTATGTTCTGAAACATGAGCTCTGGTTACCCTTATGACTGAGTTTGCAGATCTAGTAAGACACAGTAAATTCTGTCTAGGAGGTCATAGAGGTGTCAGCAGGTCTCCCAAATGGTCTTAACACTGGCGTTGCAGATGCCATTGTTTGTAAAGTAGGTCTAGTTCCCTCAATAGATTTTCACAAGAAAACAGTGTGGCAGAACAATAGCACTTATGGCGAATAGAACTGTGCCAAGCACTTGCCACCACGTACTGTTCCTGCATTTTGCAGACAGCATTAGCTCCACCTCAGGGGTCAGTGTCTAAAGTGCAGAGTCAAGGAATAAATGAAAAATTAGCTAAGGATTGGTTTAAAAGCAGAGAAAGCTAGAACCCATTAGCTCTGACATTCTTCCACACCCTAATTCAATCACACACAGTCATTGGTATGAAAAGCCACAAAAACACACAAGTAAACAAGCACTAAGCATAGAAAGTAACAGCAAAACCTAATACACTGAAAGATTGTATCATTGACCTCGGCAGAGGCAAGACCTCATTGTGGAAACAGCCTTTCTACCCTGATGACTCAGAAGTGAGCACTTAGTGGAATTAAAGAGGTGGTAAATTTACAACCTGTAATGGAAAATACCATACTACTTTATCCAATGCATGAGTGACCTCTGGAACTCACTGCTGCATGAAGTTGTCAGATCAAATACCATGGCTAGATTTAAGAAAAGAAGTGGATAATGTTATGATCATTCATTACATGCATGTGGATGGATGGCACCAGATTTGCAACTTCCAGCCTTCCCTCTATTCTTATAGCATGGAGAACATTTTTAACAAGCAGCTAAGCAAATCCTGCCCTTGGTATGCACATGCAGGTCCCACCAAGAGTTGTGTGGTTATCTCACAGGACAAACGTTATCCTTGACAGCGTAGACTGGCGACTTCAAGTCCCTGAATATCCTGGTCCCTCCTAGATTTAAAAAGCCGGTGACTAATAGAAAACACTGAACTCAGTTTAGAAATCAATCTATTTCTCTCAGTCTGGAAATGGGGCGTGAAAGAGTTAGTTTCTCCTTTGTCAGTTTTTTTTTTTTTTTTTTAAATTGTAAGAGATATATATTTACAGAACAAAATAATCTTTGTTGGTTAGGAATCTCCTCTACTCCTGACACTTATCCTCATAAATTATAATCCTCTGTTTGCAACATGACAGCCATCTCCACAGCAACTAATTGTACAACATGAGTCTAAGGCCTTAACAGTGACAGTTAGAACTTTGTGTAATGCTTAACATTCTGAAAGTGCTTTATAACATTAACTAAAGGTTTCAGTAACCCAGAGAGATTCATCACCTGAGCAACTGCCACAAGGTTCATTACCAAAACACAAACCCCGATGTAGGAGGGAAAATTTAATCCAAAACAAAAAGTTTCCAAAAAGTTTTAAAAGACAAAAAAATGTCAAATTCTCAAAGCTAGCATTAGCAGAGTAATTATGAAACCTTTCCACACATGAAGCAGTATTAATCCTTTATCAACCCTCTGCTCCCCCAAAAATCTTGAGATTACTTTAAAAAAAATACATTTGGAGTTCTTTTTATTTACCTTCCAGCTTCTGAGCCTTTCACATGCAGTTGGGACATATTTTCAAACTTTTCTCCACAACCATCAGGGCTAGAAACCTACCTTTTTTCCCTTAAAAGGAAAGCTGGTCTTCTCACATTCACATGAATCCAGAAGCTGGGGCTTTAAGAAAAACAAAGTATTGTGAGACTCCCACAAGAGTTGGTAACACTGAGGAAGGCCCCATGGTAAGGTGTGATCCTGTGCTGCTTTGTGTTTCAATACTGAAGAAGACTGGCTAAATCACAGACTATGCTACAAGACCAGAACACAATGCACATGACAAATTCCCAGGGCCTCTCTTTCTCACCTGCCATCTACAGACCCCTCTGTCATAGAAATAACCTGCTGGCCTCTACACCACTCTGGAAGTGGCCTGTGGTTTTGCCTGGCTTGTGACTGTGATAGAGTTTCAATTACATGAAAGTATTCATGCAAAGTGTCTGCTTCCCTTGAACATTTTTAGCTTTTCACTGAAAAGCCGAAGACCTGAAAAGCTAATTTTTTCCAGCCAAAACCAGGCAGGGGGAATGGGGGGGGGGGGGGCGCGGGGAGGGAAGAAATCGGTTTTGGCCAAATACTTACAGTTTTTGGCCTTAAATTTTTGGTTTCCAGTTGCCAAAAGCTGGAAAGTTTTTGATGAAAAGCTGAAATTTTCAATGAGGAAAAGAGTCCTCAGCCTTCCACTGAGCCCATCCCCCTAAGCCCCAAGCACATAGAAAATTAAGTGGGGAAAAAGCTGGAGAACAGGCAGAAGAACATGGTTTTTAATCAAACATCTTAAGGTGTCACTGAGGCTTTTATTTTTAACTTTGATAAATTATCTGAATTCTTGTGGTGTTTTTCCTTCATTCACTGCTCCAAAGGCCCATAGCTAAAATGTGAACCCCGCACACGTACACGAGGAACAGTTCCTGATTGTTCTTGAACAACAGGATGATTTCTGAGTTATTGGGCTAAGGCTCTTGGTTTCATCCATTCACTGCAGGAGCTGTTTTCCTGTTGATACCCAATGGTGAAAGGCTCACAGTGTTGTCATGGGAACAACTGTCATCTCTAGTAAACAGCCTTTTGCTCAAGACGAAGCTGGCTGTCTTTTTTGCCATCTGAAGCCATTTTTCAGCAATATTTAGCCTGGGCTTTCCAGTAGCTTTGTCTTCCCTTAGATCTAGGCTCTCAGATGTTACAGAGATTATGATGATGGATGGTGATAAAGACCCTGGGGGCAGCAGGCAGGACCAGGGATTCATTTGTCATTGCTGGGGAAATTGGCCCATCACCTCCATTAACCTCTCCTGCTAATGGGGGTGTGTGTGTGTCTGTCTGTCTCTGTCTCTCTCTCTCTCTCTCTCTCTCTCTGTGTGTGTGTGTGTGTCTCTCTCTCTCTATATATATATATTTGTGCTTTCCCCTCCCAAAACTCACCAACGGGTTTATTTGTGCGAGTGTCTCAGGGGCAGCATTTAAACCAGTGCCTGGTGCTACCCTCTTCTGGGACATGTTGATGCATGTGCTGTGGTACCATCACTATGGAATAGCCTCACTGTAGCTTTGTTTGAGGTTCAAACTGAGGAAAGCCGGGGGCAGACGATGGGAAACAGTCCCTTCTTGGTTAACTCGTGTGTGTGTGTCTGTGTTGTGGTGCAAGATTGACAGCCCTGCAGATTTGAAGTCATCTCACCAAAGTGCCTCAGTCATGAGCTGAAGGTACCACCTTGAGGGTGATGAGGGATTTATTCAGACTTCAATGGATCATGAGTCATTGCGGTCTTCACTGACTCTGCCTAGAAAGTTGCCCCTTTGGGCCTATTCAGGTAGTGTTTCATACTACGGACACCTGACCACTTCACCTACCGCTTCATGTCACATGGGCCACTGAACAGCTTTCAGCTGGTGGCAACTTCCAGTCTATCAGAGCTTCACTTGAACCAGCAACGTAGAACTGAAAGGGCCCATAGCCCATCACCAAGCTCCTTGCACTTGCTTAACTGGCTGATCCTGCAAGCCCTCCATGCATGGAATTCACATTGAGGCCAGGGGGAGGAAGGACTTGCAGGATCAGGTTCTTAATTTCTCAGCATCTCTTTGCAACCTCACCTGGGCCAGAATAGAATTATCGGTACCAACAAGTCAGCAGTGCTCACAGTTACTCTCACATAGCTGACAGGAGGAGGTACTATATATCTCTGTCCATCAAGGTTTTCATACTGCACTTGTCACTGTGGCATGTGGCAATCACTAGATCCTGAAAGTCTCACAACAAAGCCCACACATGAGATTTCTAGTAATGAATGCTTAAAGAGGTGGTTGTGTACAACTCTGTTAATGTGTATTCTAATGCACAGACATAGAAAAATGTTAATGAAATGTTAACTATACTAACCGTAATCTAAACTGTGTGCAACAGTCTACATACACTTAGTTGGCTGGTGGGTGAATTGGTAGGGGAGGGGTGCTTTGCAAGATTAGGAGTTGGGGCTGAATAGAATTTTTGTAGAGAAAGTTAATTAGGGCACAAGATTTATATTGAATGAATGCTGAGTCCACTACTGCACCCACTGAAGGCAATGGGAGTTGATGGCTCCCAGCACCTGGCAGGAGGTGGGGGTTTGGTCTCTCACAGGATTGGATGAACTAATTTGCAAGTGAAAAATGCTACTGACATGCACTTGAGCCTGCTGCCACAGAAGCTAATAGCAAAACTCCCTTTGGACCCATATGGTGCCGGATTAGGCCTCTTTAAAACCTTCCAATAAGTGTTACTATTATCACATAACTCGAGAGAGAGAGACAGACAGACACACACACACACTTCTATATCCAGAGAAATTCCTCACTGCAAAAGCACAAATACTGCACTCGTTATTTATTCATACGTCATTCCTCAAAAGGAACATGTCTTTGTCCACAAAACAGAAAGGATCTTTGAGGAGGCCACAAAGGCCAGATACTCACAGATGATGTCAGAGACAGCAAAGCAGAAGACATTTTTTTCCCCCACCTTGCTACACTGAGATGAAGTCATTTCACTGAGAGTCATTAGTCCACTAAGAGAGTCTGTAATATACAATTAAAAAGCAGAGGCCTGCTGTACTGTCTGAGTTTACTGTGTCGTCAGCTGCGCAAAGAAATTAAACAGAGCAAATTCCTAAGGCAGGCAAGGGGAAACCCACTACTGCGGGGAAGTCTGAACAGTACCTCATGTCAGTTTGAGTGAATCTAAACAGGACTCTTGGGAGGCAGATCATACACACAAGAGGAAGAGAAGGGCTGCTAGAGGCTTCAAATAGACCCAAAGGTAAAGATCAAAGGCTTGGTTTTCACAGCAAGAAATAGGTGTGTATTTTCAGGGAGCTAGCTTTCTCGATGAAACCCTAGTGGAAAAAAGGCACTGTAGTTTTTACCTTGATGGGAGGGAGGTTATAGGGTTGGCCTTAACTAGCTTGACTGAGGTAAGACGTACCTGTGCCTTGTCTCCACTAGGATTTTATAGTGATATAGCTAATTGGAGTCAGCTCTCACTGTAAAAACACACCTCTTTTAGCAGTGAAGACATGTACTCAGTGCTGTGATCTCTGTGGCTAACTACCCCTGAACTCAACAGCCCCAAAGCAGTGGATAGTTTTATCATTTACTGTGAGAATGGAAGTAGACCACTAGAGCAGTGATACATGTTACGCAAGATAAATCAGACTCCTGAAAGGGGTACCTGCCGCTCTCCGGGTTGAGAGCCCCTGCACTAAATGCCCTGCACTAGAGCATTCCATCTGTAGGCAAAATACAGAATTTCCCTTTATCCTACACAGCTCTACTGAATACTGTGTTACTTAGGTCTAGCAAATGGACATTAGCACTTATAAGTGCCACTCTGACTGTCCAAATGAGGGATCCTATCCAGGCAAAGCTAGAAAGATGGGTTTTTATTATATTTAGTTTATTTTGCTTAATTACATTTAAAAACAAAGCATACGTAAAATGTCGTGTCCGCTTCTTGGGGCCATTCATTCAAGGTGCTTGGGATCTTTTTGGAAGTTCTAAGTGGCCTAGGGATTGGATATCAGAGATCCATCCTTGCCCTATATCCTGTGGTAGAGAAGTGGACAGCAAGATTAGCTGGACTGAGCTCTCGATGGCCAACTGCTTGATGATGGCACTATAGAAACAGATCGACAAACACTGTTAGAATGTCTCCAGCATCTCTTTATTCACTACAGGAAAGTGTTACAACAAAACTCAACCAATTATAAAGAAAATACTTCGAACAGTTCCATGTGCAAACAAAAAGGAACAGTTATCTCCCAGCTGCACATTAAATGGCTACTTTTTCTATACACCTCAAAGGTGTTCTAGGCACTTCACAGATAGTTGAGATAATATGGTCCATGCTCCTTGAAGTCGGAAATCAAAGGACTCCATTCTCCATGGCACCCTCAACTCCCATTGGGTTCAACAGGCCTGATCGTGAAATGGAAACTTTGCACAAAGGAACATAGGACTGGAAGGGACTGCCTGAGTCATCGAGTCCAGTCCCCTGCTATTGCAAACAACTCTCTCATAAATATACAGTAACTCCTCACTTAAAGTCATCCCGGTTAACGTTGTTTTGTTGTTACATTGCTGACCAATTAGGGAACATGCTCTNGCAGAAAGAGCAGCCCGTTGCAGCTAGCGGGTGGGGGCTTGGAACCAGGGTGGACCGGCAGCCCCCCTATCAGCTCCCCACTGCCCTAAATTCCCTGTGCGACAGCCACCCAGCAGGCTAGCAATTGCCGGGCAGTTCAGCTGTCCCTCCCACTACTGCCATGTGCTGCTCCTGCCCCTCTGCCTTGGAGCTGCTCCCAGGAGCCTCCTGCTTGCTGTGCAGGGGGGCGGGGGGAGGGAGAAGGGGTGCTAATGTCAAGGTGTCACCTCCCCCCCCCCGCTCCTTTACCCCATCCAGAGGGGGGGGGGGGGGCAGGACGGGGGACACAACAGGGCTCAGGACGGAGGGAGCTTGCTGGCAGCAGCTGCTGTCTCAACTTGCTTATCTACTTAAAAAGGCAATGTACTTAGAGTGGGGTCAGCGTACTTAAAGGGGCAATGCGTGTCTCTCACACACGCACACACACACACACGATGTGTCTCTCTGTTTCTCTCTGCCATGCTGTCTCCCCTTCCTCCATTCCTGCTGCCTTGTACAGTGTGAGGCTACATTAACAACAATGGGTTAACCCTTGAGGGCTCAGCTGAGTGCTAGTTCATCATTTAGCAGTAAGGCATTCCCTGGGAAATATCCCACCCTCTGACTCCTCCACCTCAACCAAGCTTCACAATCATTGCTCTGTACAGTATTACATTGTTTAAAACTTATATTGTGTATGTGTGTGTATACATATAAAATATAGTCTTGTCTGGTGAAAAAATTTCCCTGGAACCTAACCCCCCCCCCCCCACACCCCATTTACGTTAATTCTTATGGGGAAATTGGATTCTCTTAACATCGTTTTGCTTAAAGTAGCATTTTTCAGGAATATAACTACAACGTTAAGTGAGGAGTTACTGTATACCTCAATGGAAGCAGGACCCAGCCCAATGGGAGCAGAGGGTGCCCAGCAACACCCAGGAGGCACTCAGCACCCTTTAGGATCAGTCCTTAAGGACTCAAACCTCCTCTCACTGAAGTAAATGAGAGCTTTGCCCCAAATTTCAATAGGTACAGCACTGGCCTCTACATTAGACCAGGAACCCAACATAAAATAACAAAAGCACTGAGGGAAGGGAGGAGTGCCCTCAGGCACGGGGGTTATCTGTATGGAGAGGAGGCAGTTTGAGTGGACTCATTTTGCACATCTCTTGTTGGCTGCTTAGCTAGGTTTTTAAACAATACATGTAAATTAATTCTTTTTTGAATTCTCTTATTTGGTGGCTTCTCGCTGGCAAGTCTCAGGGAAGGAGGGACTTGGAAGTAGAGTAGGCGACTGACTGCCCAAGTCAGGGTGGCTGCTCTCAGGCACAGGGGACATTCATGGAAGGAAGTGTGGGGACAAAGACTGAAGTTGCTTTGTCAGCCTGTCTTCTTCAGAGAGCCAAGAGCGTGGGTGGATATGAAGGGGTTTTCAGCCTCAGCGTTGGCAGGTGGCAACCTCCTTGAAGCAGTCTAAGAGGGGCTTTACTGACTGATCAGCAGGTGGGGTGGGGTTGTTACTTCAAACTTTGTGCCAAAGCCACGATCACATGACTCAGGCTTGGAGGCGCTGGGCCAATTCAGAAGAGTTAGATGAACAAGAAACTGTGAACGGAAGGACAGGAGCAAGTGTCCAGCTGGCGAACTCTCCTCCAGGTTCCTCTGCACTGGGGATTCCCCATGGCCTGCCAGTGCAGCAGCTGATTCCTGGTGGAACAAAGCAAAAGTGGGGGGGAAGGGATTAGTGTATTAACTCCTTCAAAGACAGTACCCGAGTGCATAATGCACCATCACTAATGGGGGCTCCAGCAAGGCTGCTAAGCAGGAAGCTGGCTGCTCTGTAGAAGTAGCCAATCACACAGCCACTGTTTGAAATCAGCCAATAAATCCTGAAGCTTCTGTCTGACATCAGTCTGCACCCACTGGGCCTGATTCTGATCTCACACTGGTGAAATCAGTATCAACTCTATTGATACCAACGGGGTTACATCAGTGCAAAAGCAGTGTAAAGTGAGATCACAATCAGTCCTCTTGTACTGAAGCATTTGATAAGTTGCAAGCCACAGGCAAAGTTCACTTCTTCAAAGTTCACTTCTTCAATGCACATCACCAGCCTCTACTAGACCTGGGCAAATAAGGGATTTTTTGGTTCACTGGTAATTGAGTGGCTGAGGGAATAAAATAATTGTTACAGCTCAAACAAAATATTTTGTTTCAATTTTGAGCATTTTTTTAAATTTGATTTTTTTTAATAAATTGAAGGAAATTTTGAAAAAATGTTTCAAACAAAAAATGTGTTTCAAAAATGTCAACATGAAACGTTTTGATTTTTTGTTTAAGTTTTTTTTCCCAAACCAAAACAATTTGGTGAAATCTACAGGAATTCATGAAATATTTTGGTGTCGCCAAAAAGTTGTGCGCAAAAAAAATTCACCCAGCTCTACTCTCTTCTGTATGCTGCCAGCTTTCCTTGGGCAGAGCTCTCACTGTCATCCATAGACGCTGCAGACACTGAACGAGTATGTGTTATGCAACACAGAGCCATGCAGTACGGCTCTATTTGTACGGCAGGAAGAGAGCAGAAACATCACCGTCACCTTCTAAACTATTTTCTCCTAGGTTCTGAATGTTCCCAGCAAGTTATTGAATGTGTTTATCCTGGACTGACTAGAGAAATGTTCCATTTTAAACAAATGCTTTTAAGTACTTACCCCGATGTGTAGATGTAGCGTTTGTGAGTCCCAGCTCACATTAGACATACTCGTGCTAGCTGGCTAAAAATAGCGGCGAAGCCACGGCAGCACAAGCTAGCACATACCCACAAGGTTCAGGAAGGTTTGTACGCAGCGCAGCTACCCTGTGCTGACTCTTGCCGCTGCCTGTGCTCCGCTGCTATTTTCAGCATGCTAGCTTGAGGAGAGGTAGCAAGAGTATGTCTAACATGAGCTGGGAATCACACCCTCGCTCTTGTGTAGGCGTACCCTTAATGTTAGCACAAAAAGGTGCTGGCCAGACAGACAGGGAGCTTGAAATTTAGCCATAGAAAAAGGTACGGCAAACTTCTTCTCCCATTACACATGCACTACCATGCCAACAGGTCTCAGCCCGGCCCTTTTGGAAAAGCACAATGGCTCGTTCAGTCCTCGCCCCGGCGCCAAGAGCTGTCAGCAAAGTAGCCAGAATGAACTGTTGCTCCTGTTTGCTTTATAGTTCTCTAGAAGCCTGAATTATCACTGCCAGTTGCACAGAGACAGCAGTGCTGCTGGTTTAACGAGGTGCCATGCTCCAGGGTGCAGTTTTATACATCACACATGGTGTGGGGGAAATGAAACATTCTCTTTTCTGGCTTTGGGTCATTTCAAGGCACCAGGGTTTGCATAGGAAGAATAAAGATCCTAGATATTACAGAGCAGGCAACATACATGGACAGGTCCCACATGTTGTATGGTTCTCCTCCTCCCCCGGGCCACAGCTTTCTCTTTAAAAGGCTTGATTCCTTCAACATAAAGTACACTTGCCAGCTTTGGCCCTGCCGATGGGAAACGCCGTCTGTGTTATGTTTCGAGGAATGTTCCCCCACTTCCCTATCTGGATGTACCAAGTGAAGCTGTTTGTGGGCTGCAACCACCACATCTTGCTTAAGACTATAAAGAACAGCTAATCCTCCGAGGCACCGGCCCCCAGAGCAGTTTGTAGCGCATGCTCATCACAGACATCAGTGCTTGTTGCTTAGTATTCTGAGGTCTGGTACCATTTAACCAAAAACCCACCGCCACCTGTCCTAAGATCGCTGGATAACTTTACAGCCCTGTCACGTTGGGCTTCTTCCCTCTTACCCTTCCATGAGCAAGGAGGCCAATCAAACTCCTTGGAGCATCCCAGGTGTCCCCACTTATGTGATGGCTGCTACTTGGCCATCACACTGGGGACCTCCAGAGCCACAAGCAGGAGCTGCTACATCTTGAGCCAAAGACCCAAGGCTCCCTAGCTGTGACTAACAGATTCACATTCTCTGCAGGTCAGGCACAGAGAAGGAACCACTCGCTAACGGGTTACATAGGCAGCCTTCAGAATCTCCCGTTAGCCTGCACTGGCTACTCAAACGCTTGAATTGCGCCAGACTAGGCTGAGAGAGAGAGAGACAGAGACAGAGACACACACACACAGGAAATATTCAAAAGTACAACACTGCTGCTGAGTTTATTTTAAACTCTCTCTCTGAAGTTTTACTTCCCAACAATCATTCTGGGAACAAGTAGTGAATTAAATGCTGGTGCCAGCTGTCAAACTGACAGCGCTAGAGGACTGAAGTGTCGAGATGGGATGGGTGTGACCCAGGCACCAGCTGTACACGCTTCCCTCACGGTGGCTCAGCCAGGAGCTGCAGTGACCCCCCTCTAGGAGTGGCAGATAGTTCAGCCTGCATGATCACCAGCAAATCGATCAATTTATCCTATTAGCATAACTGGAACGGTTACATAGGCTAAAGATTGAAACCAGGGTACTTTGTGGGGCAGGGAGGTTGGATGTATAGCATGAGAGTTCTACGTAGATCAGGCCAAGTGCTCACTAATACTGCAAAGCTGTATCCCAGCCCCTGCCTGCTCCATCCTCTTCACCAGGGCTCACAGATTCTGGCCTGAGGTGTTTAGCAGGACAAGAGCTCCCCTAAAATGTTTCAAAACTCAGTCGATACTCTGGTATGTCTAGCTACTCTACTGGAGAGGCAATGCCCTCCAACACACGTGTTTCTCCCATCCCACCTGCTCCCCTTCCTTCTCAGAGATCATGGCTGACCAGCTCCATATGCCCCCCTCACATGCCATCCCCGCCTCCATCCCACTTGGCCAGTCCTTAAAGCCTATTTCTGGAAGGAAGTGAAAAGGGAGCATCATGCACCAGCACAGTGGATAAGACATGCCCATATAAGACATTCCAAACATGGCTCAGCTCCACCAACAAATACTTTGAACCGCACACAGGACAGCAATTAGAGAAATCAATAAAACTGGCCCCCATAACTTGCACAACATTTCGTGGTAGCTTTAGGGAGAGCTATCATCTAATGTGTGAATCATAAAAATACTTCCCACCATTCCAGAAGAGATCCAAGCCCCATTACCCCCTCAAGAATGTAAGGCCACAAATCCAGTTGAAAGGAACAAAAGAACCAACAAAATCTCTTACCCTGAAGTAAAAGCTAAAATGGCTCAGAAACTTGTTGGGAATTCTCTTTGCTTTCAAACAGCAGGGGGAGTTGTGGGGGGAGATGAAAGGATTGAGGTGGTGGGGAGTCGAGGAATGAAATGAATGGAAACAAGTTGACTGCCAAGGCTGGGATTATTCTAATCAGGGATTTTAATTTATTGGGGTAATCAACCCCTTAGGATTCCCCCATTAAGGATTTCATCACAGAAGGTTTGCCGTGTTAAGGGCTAGAGCGGCACCTTGCCTTTAGATTATTAAGGGTGAATTCATTTTAATTTTTTATCATCTTTACAGGGCTTCCTATGCACTAGTCTCTTCATCATAACTCTGCAGTGCATAGCCCCCCCCCCCCCCAACAACAGGAATGGCATTATACACACTGGCATCCCAATGGATTTGTAGGCTGCACCATCTTGCCTTCAGTCGGCCAACTGCACATTCCACCACCAGCCTGAAACTGCTAATTAAGCTTTCTTCTGCCAGGTGCTCTCACATCAGAGTAGGGCTTCATGAGCCAGGGCAGTAGAAGGTAGGCTCCCAAGATAACATTAGGTACGGACACCTCTCAGAGCTATATTGGGTCAAAATAAAGTCCCCAAAACAGATGTCACATAGGCAGCAGCAGTGTAAGCTTCCCCCACCTAGCCCCAGCCCTATCTGGAAGGACCATCTCTAGTGCTGCACAGGGCATTCACTGTCCAAACCCCATTCAACCCTCGGTCTCCTTGACAAGACGGCCAACTGGTGCCAAATCCCATGAGACTTATTTGATTCAGCTTGGAAGCTAGACTGGTCAAGTTCACTATGTTTTATAATCTATTTCACTTCCCAGTTTCTCATGCACCTGGAAATGGATTAGCTCAGCAACTCATCTCACATACACCACTATACAGCAAACAGATGGGAACAAATTCTCTCTCTGCTGAACTAGAAAGGATTCAAGCCAGCTCCTTAGAGATGAAAGGCACCAGGGGTGAAATCTTGACTCCATTCAAGTCAACAGCCACACTCCCACTGGCTTCAATGGGGCTAGAATTTCACTCCATATTCCATTAACACTCCCCTAAGCTCGCCAGTTCTCCAGGTTGCCATCAGAGATGACTATTTTTAACAGAGACAATGTCGTTTTTCTTGCCCTATACACTAAAGTGTTAGAGCTGATTGGATGACCATCTTCCCAAAAAAATCAGTTAAACAAAACATTTGTTTTGGGTCAAACAAAACATTTAGTTCAACCCAAAATGACTTTTAGGGTTTGTTTGTTTTGCTTTTGTGTTTTCAGGTGGATTTTTATTTAAAAAAAACAAAACAAAAAAAAAAACACAGACGAGCAAAATTTCTAAGCAAAACGTAGTTTGAAAAGTCAAAATGTTTCATTTCAAAAGTATTGAAATGAAACGTTTTAGCTTTTTGGAATTTTTTTCTCCCCCCCAGGCAAAACTCTTCACTGAGTTTGACCCAAATGTGCAAATAGTTCCAGTCGACCCAAACCTGCATTTTTCCATGAATAAACTGTTTGTTCAAAAAAATTTCACTCAGTTCTATAAAGCTATGAATGTAGGTGATGTTATTCACCAGACAGCTTGGTAAATGAGGGAGGGTCTCTTTCCACACCCCTGGGAAGGAAACTGTGGGCTGCAGATATTTCATTTCACCTAGTCCGATGCTCTTCTTTGGCTCCAGCATTTCCAACAAAATAATTTTTATTACACTTTTTAGCCTCCGCTGACCACATCAGTTGGGTTCGCTGCTCTTTATCTAAAGATCTTTGCAACTTTCATACTTAACAAGCAGGGGGAAGAGTGGGAGGAAAAGAATCTAACATGACTTGTTCTCATTAAAAGCCATGGGCAGCCTCTACCTAAAAAGGCTATTACTGGCTGCGGTAGTGGGTGTGTAATATATAGCATGTTTTCAAGCCTCATAATCCTTGTTTATGGTTAGTATTTAAAAACAGAGCGATTCATTTCAATATTAAAGTGGGCTACAAGCAAAACACCCACAGCCCTGCCACGCAGTCATTTCCAGTGCTGGATTGCCCTGCAGTTCCACAGTGGGTTTTTAAATATGTTAAAAACAAAATTAAATTCCACCTGTTACACAGACGTAACTAGGAAGGGAACTGTGCGATAGAAAAGTGGAGGGGCAGTGGTGTCTAGTGGCTACAGCAGGGCACTGGCGAATCAGAACTCTATTCCTCCACTGACTTGCTGTGTGGCCACAGGCAAGTCCTTCCTCCTCTCCTTTGGCCCATCTGTACAGTGTAATTAATGCTTGCAGAAGCAATTTGAGATTCCTGGGTGAAAGGTGTGATAATGCAAAGATTTGTTTTGATAGCCAGTTACACTGGCTACCAATCCAACACCAGAGCACCAGTGTCTGGAGTCAGGGAGAAACACACTATTCTGAACCACCCAGTTAGAGTCACTTTGGGAAACACAGTACAGATCTAGATGAGCCACAGATCCACTCGAATGAAGTAAATGGTTCTTATAACTAGTGCCAGCCTGCAAACAGATTTGGTTTTATTTGCTGGCCATGGGATGTTGGTCAGACGACAGGAGAGCCTTTAAAAAAAAATCATCATGACTGTGCTACTTAAATTGGGAGGCAGTGAGATTTAGCGGCCTAATCACAGGAGGTCCTGAGTTCCCATCCTGGCTCTGCCACTGGCTTACCATGCAACCTTGGCCAAGACCTTTCATCTCAGTCTCTCTGTCAAATAATGATTATAATATCACCTACCTAACATCTAGTGTGCAGTGAGGATTACTTAATATATGTACAGGGCTCTGAAGATGTAAAGTGAGAGGTGAGCACAGGGTATTATTAAACTCTCCAAGCAGCTCAAAGGGGAGGAATATAAAAATCCAATGTGAAAAGACATGAACAAGGCAGGATTCAGGGCTCTTACTTTTTGCTTCCACTGCCATCCCCGTAGCAATGCAGACTCCTGGAATCCAGGGCCGGGTGCTGGCACTCCACGCAGACTGTGTGCCCCTCGCTGAGATATCGCATCCACTGAGTATAGGAACTGCTCCCCTGCAAACAGCCTTCCGTGATGGCTGTGATCTGGAATTCGACACAATACCTGCAGTAGAAATGACAGTCTCGGTTAGCTGACCAGCTGCGTTACAGACCTACCAGTGACCGAGCAACCCAGAGCACACTGGGTGAACAAAGATCAGTTTTTAAAAAAGGGGGAGTGCATCACAAAACACATTGCGTGCATTTATTCTGACAAGTTAGATTGAATAGCAACACTCAGCTCTAACATAGGTGCTTTCAACCCACAGATACCAAAGTGCTTCTCAAAGGAGGGTAAATATCGCTGATGCCCCTTTTACAAGTAGGGAAACTGAGGTACACACAGCAAGTAAATGATAGCTCCAGGAATAGAGCCCAGGTCTGCTGACTCCTAATCTGGTGCCTTGTTCACGGGACCGTACTGCCCCCAGTGCTTAGTTTTCATTATTTATGGTAATTCTTCATGGGAGACTAAGACATGTCTTGTAGAATAATTCGTAACAGCACCCAAGTCTCAAGTAATTGGAGGTCTTTCTATGGCAATGTACTTGCTTTGAAGTGGGGTGAAGCTGCCATCTTTTTGATGAGGATTATCAGGCTAACAGTGAGACTTAGCACTCTATTTGTGCCATGCTCAGATCATGCTGTACTGGTGTTTTTAACCAAACCTTAGAGGAAAGGCTAGAACTGGCCTTGTTCAGCGAGGAGAATGCGGACAGTTACTGCCACCTCCTCAAACTTCCAAATATATCACAGAACGGGGTTTTGCACAAGCAGAAGCTCTTTCCCTGCAGAAGCTTAAATGAGGGTGATGGATGTATGCACATTATGGAAACGTGTGTGTGCGCGCAATGGTGCGGAACCAGCAAGTGCACAGCTGCCATATGGTGCCAGAGAGGTACCAATATCCTCCCTGTGACACTTACAGAATGGCAGGTGACAAAGAAAACCCCTCCACAGGAGCTTGAAATAAGATGCCACAGAGAATCACCAGCCTGCAAAACTGAGTAAGGCAGGAGACAAGAAAACACGCAGCAATCCCTCTTAGCGATCTGCTACCTGGGCCTGCAATAGCAAAAGCAGCCCCTACCGGGCTGAGAAGCAAGGAGGCAAGGCAAAATCTGTGAGGGTGCTGACTTTGAAGATGAGCGTAAAGGAGGAACGTTTGCCAAATTCGTGGCTGTGTCGAGAACCCCCGCCTGGCGACTGATCAGCACTTGCACATTTGTCTCTCACAGGATTTAAAGTGCACATGAGAGCCACATGCAGAACCCTGATGCTTGCCAGTACCTGCACTGTGTAACAGTGACATTGGGGGAAAACGTGCAGCAGGAGCTTAAGGGAGCCAAGCACATCAGCTGGATCTCCCTCCAGCTCTTGATGCAATCAAGCCAACCAGTACAATAACCTGCCTCCTACACAGCACGGATGCCCAGACTCTGCTCTGCTAGTACCCAATAGGGCAATTTACCAGGATCCCAAAGGGCAACGCTAATTTGCATAAAATGGAGCCAGCTGCACCTGGCTTCACATTTAATACAGAGGTGCTACCCACAGAGACTACAGCTCCCAACATGCTGGAGCTGGAGTCTCCGTAGTCCATGCTTTCCCTTTAATGCTGAGGATAACTATGGTTCACACTGTAGCCCAAGAGGGGAGTGTAAATGGCTATCCCTATTATAAAGCTGAAGCTCAACTGTAAACAAGTAACAAAAACATAACACACAGGAAAAAAACAGGGGGTCCATAAATGCACTCCTCTTTGACAGTAATTAATAGGCATCAAGGGCCTATACAGTTGAGATAAGAAGTTCCTACGTCAGCGATTGATTTATTCTAAGTACCATGACAGTAACAGTGCATACACGCACATTTTTCTGACTATTTAGGCCATGGTCTATGCTGGAAATCTATTCATGGTAAAACAAACAGCAAAGAGCACAGTGAGACAGAGCTACCCTGCCAGCAAGCCCATCACATGATGATGGGAGAAAAGGGCACTGGACGCAGAGAGAAGTAGGTCAAGGGAACAGGCTGAAATGACCGCTCTTTGCTTACGGGATTCTAAATAGCAACAATATTAAACAACTACAATTCAGCTCTCCCCATCACGCTTTACATCCGTGGAGTCACTCCTGGTTTACACTGATGTCCCCAAGCAGAGAGTCAAGCCCTTTATTTGTGAAGTTGGTGCTGAACTGGAATCAGGCTTTAAGGGTTTGTGGGACCTGGACTTGTAGATTCAGTGTTTCCAAGCCTGCACTTTAGCATCCACACTAAATTGTAAACCTGGGTTCACACTTACTGAACCTGGGTCTTGCAACCATGCTAATGAATCCATACTGCACTACCCAGACCTTCTGACTTGGGTCTTCGGTTTGACCTGTGGCCACACTGCAAAATGTCACAGAGGAACTCAGATTTTGACCTATCCCCCTAGCCAGCTCATAGGACTCAGGTCCTGATTTGTATGTGGACAGAAGGGGGGGTTGGGCTCAAACCTGAGTCAGAGCCCAGGCTTAACATGCCGTGTAGACATAGTCTAGAAGTCTTCATCCTGTTGAACATTTGCTCTGATAAGAGCAGACCCTGGGTGAAATCCTGCACACGCTGAAGCCGATGAGAAAAGGTGTGTGAAGTGTGATTACACTGCAGCCTTCAGCCCCCTACTTACCCTGATCTTTCATTTTCGCTGGACGCAGCTCTCTTTTTCCTTGCTTTCCCATAACCTCCTGTGGTTATTAATGCTGGAACTGTGCACAGAGAGAAATAGCACACATGGTAAGTGACACTACTCCACTGAGGCCACTTGTGCCTGTCAAACAATAAAGATTGGGACTCTGATGGTCTTTAACGGCACATAATTTTTACTTTGGCAGGAAATCAAAGACAATTCCATATTATCTGTGAATATCCAGCGTTTGATTGGAGATAAATTTATATTCATCCCCTTTTACTGCCTGAGAAATGGAGGCTGCTTATCAGAGCAGTGCCAACCAACGGAGAACAAAATCATGGTTAATTTAATAGCAACTCTCAGCAGGTTTGAGAAAGCTGATTTAAAATAAACCTGAACTATTAAATCCAAACTCCGGTCCCAGAGACATCAGCAAAAAAAAAAAAAAAAATCAGGAGTAGTCAGTGGAGTTACACCCATAGAAAAACAATGTATTCAAGATCAAATCAGCCTTTACTCCAGATTTAAATCAGAAACTGGCACGCAAGAGAAACTGGGTGGGGAAAGGTGATACCTTGCCTCTGATGGGTGCCATTCCTCCATGACTTTTGCAGCTGATTTATAAAGATACTGCTCAGCACCTCCTAAGGCCAAATTTTCCCTCCTACTTACAAGAATTTTCCTCAACCGACTTCACAGGAATTACTCCAGATTTACACTCATAAGTGAGATCAGAATCAGACTCCTGGTGTTTTACTTTTGAAACATACCAGATTACACTAAACAGCATGTACGAATTAAAATAAATGTCCCAGAAAGGATGCCCATGAACCCCCTATAAAAGGTTAAATTCGGTTCTCAGTAACGCTGGTATAAATCCAGGGTAACTCCAATGACTTCACTGGAGCAACTCCAAATTTACACTGGTGTAACAGAGCAGAATTGGGCCCAAAGGCTTTATCTGCAAATAACTCCAGCCAACAAACACTGTAAAGAAGGTTTAGTGGCCAGACCCCTGGATTCAAGCAAGCCCTCTTCAGCCCAGGACTCAGCCATGTGCCCAAGAGGTTGCGTTTTCAATGCACTTACTAAGGGACTGTTTGCACTCAGCTCCTTCCTGGTTCCAATACTCCACACAGCCAGCCTTCTCCTCCAGAGGAGGACACGCCTCGCCTCCATTTCTAGGCTCCTGCACAACGTGTCTCCTCCGAACTCGATATGTTGCCCGGCAAGGCTCTGCACAGCCACTCCAGTCACTCCACTCGGATACAGCACAGGAGACCTCTGGGAGTGGGGTGAGAAACAACAATGTAGGCTGCAGAAATCGTTCACGTGATTTCTCAGGAACCTTCCCCTGACTAAACCTGCGGGATGCTGAGTTTGCAGCCAACCGAGACTGCCTGCCATATTCGGTCACACAGAGCACTTCCCAGCTGTTTCAGTGGAAGGCCCCATGCTCTCATCGCAGGAAAGTACTTGACCCTGGAGAAAGTTTCAACAACTCAGGCTGGTCTGTGTTAGGGGGTTTTGCACCCATGTAGCTACACTGCAGCAAGGAAGCACTGCTGTAAAACCGTTATGCCTATTTTTTTTATGGCCAAGTGGCCTGTACCCAAAAAAAAACAAAAAAAAAAAAACAGCTAAATTTATTTGAAATCTAGATTATTATTCTGGGTACAGACCCCTCCTTACCCTTTTCAGTCACCAAAGCAAACATGGTAGAGAAGGCTGTGAAGTCTGTCCCTGGAATGGGGTCATTGGGCCTTGTTCTAGTAACACAAGCATTACAATAATATTTAGAAATAGCAGCATTTCTAGGTTTATTCAGTGCATGTTTATGTTTTTGCTGCCTCTGTTACTGCTAATTCGGGAAATATTTATGCAGAACCACCAAGGGTTCCATCTTCCCCAGGGCCTCTCATCCACCTGGGTGGCAGTTTCATTCAGGCATCAAGCGAACTTTGGACTAGAACAGAACTCTGGGGCATTGGTCCCAGTAGCGGCGCCAGCTTTGCCGGCGCCCTAGGCGGCGGAAGGTCCCGCCCCCAACAGGGGCGGCAGAAGGTCCCGCCCCCAAATTTCTACGGGCGGCCGCGGCGCCGGTGCCCCCAACATAGCAGCGCCCTAGGCGACCGCCTAGGTCGCCTAATGGGTTGCGCCGGCCCTGATTGGTCCTATCACGACTGAATGAGTGCATGGTCCTTAAACTGGCTCATAGGCCAGGGGTTCTCATCCTCTTTCTTTCTGAGGTCCCCCCCAACATGCTATAAAAAGTCCATGGCCCACCTATGCCACAACAACGGTTTTTCTGCATATAAAAGCCAGGGCTGGCATTAGGGGGTACCAAGCATGGCAACTGCCCGTGGCCCCATGCCACAGGGTCCCCTACAAAGCTACATTGCTCAGGCTTTGGCTTCCGCCCCAGGTGGTGGGGCTCAGGGCCCCGGGCTTCAGCTCCATGCAGTGGGGCTCCGACTTTCTGCCCTGGGCCCCAGTGAGTCTAATGCAGGCCCTGCTTGGCAGACCCTCCTGAAACATGCTTGCAGCCCCGCAGGGGGCCCCGGACTCCTGGTTGAGAACCACTGCCATAGGCTGCCTGGGAACCACAAGCTGAAATAGTTACAGGACTAAGCAGCAGGGGGAACATTTAAAAAAAAAAAAAAAAAAAAAAAAAGAAGTCCATCAGGGTATCGGAGATAGTTTTGTTGAGTGATTAGAGCATAGGACTGAGTGTTGGGAGAACTGATTTCCTATCCCTGGCTGGCTCTGCCACAAATTTCCCCATGTGACCTTGGGCAAGTCATTGCATCTCTCTGTGCTGCAGTTTCCTCATCTGAGATAGGAATAAATATTATTATAATCATTTATTTGTACTGTAATAGCACCTACCGACCCCAATCAGGGCTGAGAGCTTGCTAAGTGCTGTAGAAACACACAATAAAGAGATGGTGCCTATCCCAAAGAGCTTACCATCTACCAGTAGACAAGAGACAACAGGCAGATACAGTCAGACAGACCAGGGAGTACAAGGTAAGAGTGAGATAACAATAAACAGTGCACTTTCCCATCCCATGAGCTGCTGTGAGGTGAAAATTCATCAACATTTGTAGAGTAATTTGAGATCCTCAGAGGCAGGACACTATGGGACACAGCTCTGGATTGGGACTCAGGAGTCCCGAGTTCTATTCCCGGCTCTGCCCCGAGCCAGCTGTGTGACCCTGGGCCAGCCATCTCCCACTCTCTGAGCCTCAGTTTCCCCATCTGTAAAATGGGGCTAATGATACTGACCACAGACGCTCTCATTTCCCCTGAGGTGCTTGATCCCCACTCCACCCCATCCCCCAATGCCCCACCCCCTCTCTGCCTCTTCCCACCCCGCCAAATTCACATCAGTCAAGAACACGTCTCAAGTCCAGTTCCCATGTTCTGCTCACTAGATCACTCCCCTCCCCTTTTTTTTTTTGCTTGCCTGATGCTAATTTTTTCAGCACTTCCATAGTTTGAAATCAGATTCCTCATCCCAACCCCATTTTCAGTCACCACTTCCCTGTCAAGCTTGACTCTTTGCTGAGGTTGCCACTTCGGAGCCCCAAGAACAAGTGGCACTATGCAGTGTGTTATGATGATTTTATTCCTCACAGAAGGATCCACTGCAGATCATTAGACCAGAGCAGACAACATCATTACAGGAATCCCTCATCAGTTCCACCCTGGCCCCCCATCTTCCTGGACAGGGCTCTAACCTGTCAAAATTATGTTCTGAGGTTTAAACTCCCAATATCATGAAGAGACATGATAAGCATCTGCCCCTGATGGTTCTACAAGGGGCTAAGAGCCTTTACGTCCCATGGAAGACAACGGACATGTGGCACCTTACAGGACTGAGCCATTACATAGGAAAGTAGCAACATCAGTGCTAGATTGAGCATCAGTTTGTTGCACTAATACCCCCCCAAGATGATCCTGATGTAAACTCCGACCCTGCAGACGCAAATCAGTGTATTATACAGTGTTTCATGAACAGCCCCCCAAAATATCCTTGCAGTCCTCCTATTTCATCCCAGTGTATTTGACACACACCAGACTATTCTGCATCTGAATCAGCAGGAAAGGAAGCCAGTATTTCAGCCTTGGTCATTCTGGCATCTCTGCTTCTCCAGGCAGGCCTCTGGATGGCTTCCCTAGCAGCTTTCTATTGCCAGCCCTTCTGTGCAGTAATTCTTTTCTGTCTGGGATGTGCAGGCATGCTACCTCACATCCTGTCTATAATTATCACTCCCTCCAACTTCCAGTCTTCCTTGCTGGACTGAGAATAGTAACTGGGACATTCACTGCCCAGATTGTCTGGGAGTTCGCTCTATTTCAGTTTCATCCTGGTTTCCTATTTTAGAAAGTTCAGGTTCGTACTTTATAATCCTAAAATCAACCTCTCCACTCTCCATCCACCTTCCTCAGGTTCTGAGGCAGCTTTCTACAAACATCTACGTAGAAGCTGTGTAGAAAGCCATACTGTGCTACAACAGCATGTGTTTGATTGACAGATCCTGGCTTTCCATTGGACAACTCAGACAGTTGCTTCTCTCTGCTGGTGTTATGATGTTCCCATTCAACTTCAGTCCCATTCACTGTGCATCTATAGCACTTAGCTATGCAGTCTACTAGTTTAGGGCCAGAGTCTGTAGGACGCATGCTCACCAAGAGTGGTACTCCAGGAGTAGCCCTCACTGAAATCACCATGACCACTTGGGGCATAAAGTACTACTTCAAATAAATAAGGATGGCAGACTCTGACCCTTCCCGCTAGGCTCAAATGCGAAGAACTCCTGAGATCTGATCCCAGCTCTGCCTTGAAGTTGGGGCCCAATCTTGAGAGGTGCCAACTGTCTCATCTCCTATTCAAATCAATGAAGAGTTCAGGGTGTTCAACACCTTACAACACTGGGCACTTGCCACGTAGCCTCGAACTAGTCACAATGCCTCCGTTTCTTCTCCAGTAAAACACAGATAATCTCTAGTTACTGAATTCACTTCGTTTGAAACTGCTGCTCATATTGTCTTCAGTATGTTTGGGGAGGTTCCCATTCCCCTTGCAAAGGTTTAAAAAAAAAAAAAAACACAACCACACACACACACCAATGTGGCACCATCCATAATATAAACAAATCTGAACCTTTCATTTTTGTAACCGTCACTGTCAGTAATTAGCATTATTGAGCTAAATAAATGAGATGCTGTTCCGAAGATGCAGCAATAAACCCTAAATGCTTATTGGCTTGTACAACAGCCAACATTAATCCTCTAATGAATCCTCTTTGAAATCACCTGCTCTTTCAGCCAAGTTTGGCTTCAGGTATTAATACCACACTTTAAATATTTCATTTTAATATTACTTGGATAAAGTAAATCTGTAGTGAGGAAAAATAATTTGAAACAGTCTACAGATATGATTCAATATCAAATATATTTGAGTTCTTTGCATCCAGTACAAATGAACCATTACTAATATCTTTTGCTCCAAGTTATTTCTTTACAGAAAATGACCATGTATTTTTGGACATAATTCAGTGGCTAGTACATTGTTATACCTACAATATGCCACTAGATGGTACTGTTTCAAAATACTATCATTTATTTATACATCACAATAGGCAGTACAGGTCTGTCTCATCTTACGCTGGGGTTACGTTCCGCGGTCAGCACCTAAAGCGAAAACCGCGTATAGTAAAAATTACATTGAGTGTAATGGCGGGCAGAATTGCCTGCACTACAGAAACAGTATTTAAATTATTTTTCTCTTTTTTTCCTTTTTGCCAACCGCATAAAGCTGAAATCGCACATGTTAAATGTGCCTAAGATGCGACAGACCTGTATTCATAACAGGTGGTTTGCTGCAAATTTTGGCAGCTTTTGCAAAAGTGACCTACAAAGGGGGGAAATTGTATTTGCCTTTTTGGTTTATTTACAAAGGATGAAAAGATTTTATTTTTTTTCCTGCTAGTTTTATACACGAGAAATTTGGCCATTGCCATTCCTTGTTTTCTTGGAAGACTCTATAGTAGACAACTGGGAAACTAGAAGGAGCATTATATAACAAGTGTTATTTGCATTACAGTACTGTCTGAAGGCTCCAGTCATGTTCAAGAGCTCATTACGTTAGGTGCTATATAAACACTTCAGAAAACACAGTGCTCCAACCCAAAAGAGTTTCAGATTAGGTTGTGAACAAGACTCAGTGACTGACAAACAATAGGAGACAAGGAGTAAGGGAGGACAGGGGTAACAGTAAAGGAATCACGTGGTTACATACATCAAGTATTGCACAGCCAAATTATTGGATTTTTTAAAAAATAAATACATAAAATCAGCTATTCCTGACTGCTGCTCAATCTAACCATCACTGGGAGTGAAACCTAACTGAGAGGAAACAGGATTGACAGTCAATTATGGGATTTTTGGATGGGGACCACATCCTGAAAGAAACCCTTCCCAAAGCCTCTCTTGTGGTCTTCAAACAACCCCCTCAACCTTGCAAGATCATCATAAGCAAGCGTCTCAAAGTTCACCAGCCCTTGCCAGAAGAACAGATGCATAACCTACAGACAACACCCGCCCACAACATGCCTTTCAAGATCCATCAGTCCTACACATGCCTATCACAACACCTTACCCAGTACACTAAATGTCCTAACACCACCTATGTGGGCAAAGTCAGAATCACTACGCTCTCAAATGAACTCTCAGAGAAAAATGACGAGACACAAAAATACCATGCCATCTGGGTGTGAACACTTTTCACAAAATGATCACTTCAGATGTGACCTCTCAGTCCTTGTCCTCAAAGGAAACCTGTGCCACACCTTCAAAAGATAAGCCTGGGAGCTTAAATTCATGACTTTGTTAGACACTAAAAATCATGGTCTTAATAAAGACACTGGATTTATGACTCATTATGGCAATCTCTAACCCACTAACCCTCTGTGTCCTATGACTGCAGAGGTGTTAACTGCCCACTTCACTTTGAATTCTATTTAGGGTGACAGTGTCAGCTTTCCCAGTCCTGAAGAAGAGCGGAGTACTTGAAGGCTGGCCTCTTTCACCAACAGAAATTGGTCCAATAAAAAAAAAAAAAAAAACCTCATCCATTTTCTCTCACTAATTATGTTTTTGTTAACTCCAATACCTGGCATACAATTGAGAAGAAAGCTCTCTTGGTTAATAATTCAACCCCCAGCCTCTTCAACGGAGGACTGAGAAATCTTCCACTTCAGTTACCTAGTCTTCCAAGGAGGCCTTCAGGGAAGATATGACTTGATATTTCTAAACTAAGAAAAGCAAGATTTTAAGGGAGGGGGAGTGGGGTTTTTTTGTTTGGTTGGTTCCCCCCCCGCTCTGCAGTTCCTTTAACCAAGGACATCAGCAGCAGGTCTACCCTTAAAATTCTGCAGTGGTGCAACTGCACGGCTGTAGCGCTTTAATGAAGATGCTCTAAACCCACGGAGAGAGCTTCTTCCGTCAGCTTAGTTAATCTACCTCCACGAGAGGCAGTCGCTATGCTGGTGGGAGAAGCTCTCCTGCTGACACAGCGCTGTCTACACCGGCGCTTAGGTCAGTATAACTACGTCGCTTAGGGGTGTGGATTATTCACACCCCTGAGTGACGTAGTTCTACCGAAGGACTTCTGTAGTGTAGACCTGGGCTCAGAAGATCTATGCTAAGTGAAAACCAATGGTCTCTTTGAACAGCATCCCACCCCCATTGTATTTATTGGGGTTTTGATTTAATCTACAACGTAAGCTGTCGTGCATGGCAAATAAGACTATCCATGCCCACCTATAGCAGTGACAAGGGCCTGATCCCTTTAGGCGGTTATCCCTAGATGTGTTCGAGGTTTATTCACTGTTCCAGACAGCCAGCTTGCCAGATGCTTTCCATCCTGCAGCAGCACCAAGAGATGAGCTGTATATTTTGTTGCCTTCCCCTCATTCTCAGAAATTGCTCCTTTACCTAGAGTGCAAGCTCTTAAGGACAGGGACCGGCATTTTGTTACATGTCTGTGAAATGGCTAGTCCAATGGCACTGGGGCCCCTCAGCATAACCCTACAATAATATTTGACCCCGGCAGTCAGCACAGGTGCTGGAGAAAGAAACCTCCGAGATGCAGTTCCTAAAACCTAGCAGTCCTGTGTTGAGTCCTCTCAAAACAACATTACTCATGTGGGTGGTGGAGCCTCCTCTCCCCTCATACATCAAATGGTGCAGGAAGAGTGATCTTCCAAGCACACTGACTCCCTAGACTAGAGAAGCTTCTTCTTGCAGGTGAGAAAAGAAAAATGCCCACCCTGTCTGCATTTGCTAAGTGATAGCAGTTTTCTTCCAAGACATTTGCTTACACACACAGGCATCTGGGATCATGGGCTGCCATGCATGTTAAACATAGACATAGCTAGGATTGTGTGTGCCCCTATGGCGATACAGATGCTGCTTGGCTGCATGTCCATGACACAGCTACAGCAGTTAACAGTGCCAGTGCTACCCTAGGGCACCGTTTCTCAAATGCGGCCACCAGGGGGTTTCCCTGCAGCCACGGCAGCTTCCTGGGCAGTGATGGGGCGGGGAGGGGGTGAGGGGAAGAGCATCAGCCCTTTCCCTTCCTCCCTGTTACTCCTGGATGCGCCACCCTGCACCGCTTCTCTGGAGATACAGGTGGGACGCACAACGCTGAAGGAGCAAGGTTAGTTCTCTACCGGGGGGGAGGGGAGGTTAGGGGACTCAGGGTTCAGCCCTGGGGTGATTGGGCAGCAGGGACTTAAGGAGCCTGGTGGCAGACCAGGGCTCCAGCCCCGGGGCTTTAGGTGCCAACACAGGGTTCAGGCCAAGGGATTTCCGGCGCTGACCCCCAGCTCTGGCCACACAGCCCCAGCCTTCGGCCATGGGGTTTCAGGCTCCAACCCCTGGCTGTGTGGCAGTGGCAGGCTCCAATCCCTGGCTCTGGCCGCACAGCACGCCAACCCCTGGCCACACGCTCTGACCCCTAGCCCTGGCAGCTGACCCAGGGCGCTGGCCCTGGGTGCCAACGCTGACCCCTAGCCCCAGCCGAGCGGCAGCAGGTGCAGACTGCAAGTGCGAATCCCCACCCCAGTGGTGGCCGCCGACCCTGGGCTGCGTGCTCTGACCCCCCACCCGGGACGCCGATCCCCAGCCCCTGCCCACGCAGCAGTGGGCGCCGACCCCCAGCCGCCAGCCCCAGGTGCAGATCTCCAGTGCCGGCTGTGGGCTCCAGCAGGTGCTGGCCCCGGGCACCAACCCTTGGCCCCGGTCATGTGGCAGCAGGCGCAGACCCCAAGCGCCAGCCCCGGGGGCCAACCCCTGGCCATGTGGCAGCGGGTGCCGACCTTGGAATCCTGCAGGTGCTGGCCCAGGGCACCAACCATCAGCCCCGACCATGCAGTGGTGGCACACCCCACCCCACCCCAAATCTATCATCCCTGGCGCCTCACCCTCCACCCAGATCTCAATTTGCCAGGACGTGCTGTGAAAAGTGATATTTTAAAAAGAGACAAATAGCACTTTTCACAGCACAGATAGAACCCCAATGTCACCTGCCTTCAGAGCTTGAGCCCTGACACCTTTCATTACAAATTAAGCACTGCCCCCCATTACCCCTATTTCCTGCTCCTCCCAGGCTCCCCACCCACTGCCCCATCACCCATGGGCCCTACTGCCTCCCCCCGCATTGTCCCAAGCTGCCTTCCGTGGCCTCACACCCCAGGCCTGCCCCATTCCTTGCCTCTTGTCCATGGCGTTCCTCCCACCACGGCACTGTGGGCAGTTGTCCACAATCCCCACCCACAAGGCCCTGTTTGGTCCTGGTTAAATCCACACTGCTCTGCTCCCCCAAATATAGAAGTCAAAATACTCCTATGCACCAGAGCACCCCAACAATGACTGAGATATAAAGTTTTAAAGTTGCCTTGTAAATGCCATAAATCATAATGCAGACGCGTTCCCTTCTAAATACTACTACAGTGCAGGCAGAGCTGTATTACGTAGATGTGGTTTCCTTTCAAATCACAAAAAATGTAAACACAATGTGTTTACATCGCCCACTACTGTAGCTCCGTAAGCAGCTATTGGTCAACCTCATCATGGGCAAGATCACGGTGTGGGGTTTGAGTAGGCTGAGATTGTTTGTGGCAGGAGGCAAAAAAGAGTTAAGACAAATGGATATCAGAAAGTTTTCCAAA
Source organism: Platysternon megacephalum (assembly GCA_003942145.1). NCBI lineage: Eukaryota > Metazoa > Chordata > Testudines > Platysternidae > Platysternon > Platysternon megacephalum. Next base: position 4,315,617 of record QXTE01000079.1, read on the forward strand.
AAAAAAAGAAAAAAAAAAGTGCCAGATAGTGCCCCTGAACGTGATACAGAGATGGTCCCACAGGCGTCACCTCCTGTTAAGAAAAGCAGAACATGGAAGGAAGAAAAACAAACATTTCAAGACCAGCAGGAAATGCAGTTTCTTGGAATCAGACTGCTTCAGAAACACATTTCCGAGCAAGAGAGAGATTCATCAAATCAAAATGTATGCAATGTAACATCACTATAGCACTCATGCAGGGGTACTTGAACAGAATTACCGCAATGAGTTTCAGAGGCGCAAGCTGTTACATGATGCAAAAACAGAGTTCAAAAGACAACAGCAGCAGCTCAAAGATTTTTTTTAATAAAAGCAAGGAAACCATTCAGCGATGGAGAACTCCTGAAGAAAATTGTTCTGGCCATAGAACCAGAAAGTAAGCTTTTCAGAGAGATACCACTGACTGAGCAACGACACATTACAGAGCAGCACAAGAGATGTGGCGAATTTTCTACAAAATGAAATAGCTGGAAAAGTCACAGCAAGCCCTTTCTACAGTCTGTGCCAGGGCCGCCCAGAGGATTCAGGGG
>QXTE01000079.1:4316203-4329819 GCA_003942145.1 Platysternon megacephalum
CCCCCCCCGGGTGGCCCTGGTCTGTGCTTGGATGAGAGCCTTGATGTCATGAGGAATCCCAAGGTAATTGTATGCGTTCGCTTTCTGGACCATGACCGCTGTTTTTCTGAAGGTGTTTTATGTCAAGTGAGCCTCAGAGATAGGCCTACTGGCAAACACATTTTTGAATGTGTGCAGGCGAGAATGCAGGAGTGCCATGTTAGCTTTGACAATCTCTGTGGTTTGACAGCTGATGGGGCAGCAGCTATGCAAAGTGCATGAGTAGGGGTGCTGAACGGCTTCCAAGAAAGGTGCACTCAGACTTTCTTTGGTTCGCTGTTTTGCCCACCAAGAAGTACTTGCCAGCAAGGCTTCAAGGAAAAGTATGGATGAGGTTGAATCCATAGTGAAAAAAAAATCCATCAATGCTGTCAACACCAGCAGTGTCAATAAAGGGAGATTCGCAACTCTGTGTGAAACAGGCTGTGAAACACAAGGTGCTGCTGAATTACAACCCAGTCCACTGGCTTAGTGACCGTGTACAGAGGCTGTTTGAGCTCTGAGAAGAGCTCATTGAGGTTTTGAATCAAGTTTCACCAGAACTGTCCCAAAAACTACAAGATCCAGAAGTACATGGTTACCTGCTCTTTCTGAAAGAGTTTTTACCAAAGCTTGCTTCCTTGAACCTGGCGCTTCAGAAACCTCAGCTAACAATATTTGATAGCATTGAAATAATTAATACATTTAGAATGACAATCACTGCCAGCACCTACAAGAGGAATGGGACTTTTCAGGGTGTGTTTTTTTTGTTTTTTTAAACACAAGCTTAGTCAGTTTCTCAGGTGACAGGATGAAAATGTAAAGCAAAAAGTCAGCTTAGGTATTCGGTTACAGCTGAGTATCCTGTTGGAGGACCTTGAAAATTGTTTCAGTGAGGGGAACTTTTTCCATCAGGACACCTTTGTGACTGACCCATTCAACAATTCTGGTTCAGCTTTTTTGGCTGCAAACAAACTAACTGCCTTTCAAGACAGATTAGCTTCCTTTGACTCTTTGGATTTAAGGAATCTCAAGTCTCTTATGCTGAAAATGTGCAATGATTCAAGAATGAAAACATACTTCAGTCAGCCTGGTGGTACAGTACAGGAGTTCTGGAATAACGTGTACCTGTTTGAGGACACCTAAAAGCCCATAGCTAAAGTTGCTTTGCTTGTCCCTGTTTTCTGCTTTCTCACACAGCACAGTAGTATTCAGTTCACTTCATTTCCTGAAAAACAAGTACCGAAACTACCTCGCTGATGCTAACCTCGAAGCTTCTATTCTAATTTCACAGGAGACCCAAGATCCTGCAGACTTTCCTTTCAAAGAGCTGCTGAGTTTTTGCAAGTAATCTGATCTACACAATGGATGTGGTAAAACCCAGAACTTTTATCATCATACTGTATTTCTAACATACAATATAATAGGATTAGGTTTGTTGTTAATATCATTATTACTGGATTGGATTGATATTTGTCTTTCTGAAATAAAAAATTGGGACCTATTTGCAGATAGGTTTTATCATTATTATTTGGACTTCTATTATGTCAAAGCATTTTTAAATTTACTTCAGAATTGTTGTACAGACAACCACTTTTACCAAAAACACAAAAGAAACAACAATAATAATAAATTAAAAAAAAAAAAAACGACAAGAATGTGCAAAGCACTCGGAGGCCATCAAAAAAATTGTGAGAACCCCTGCCCTAGGGCATGGTCACTGGGAATCATGATGTGTCTGTACTTCAAACACTCCCCACATGTGAAACAGTTCAGTTCCCAGTGGGCCTGTGTCCACATCACTAAAAGCCATCCTGACATCTAGCACCAACAGGACAGACCCCCCACCCCCCCATTGGCAGCCTCAGCCCAGAGGAGGCAAGTCGGAAAAGTGACTGAGCTCTTCTCTCATCTCTGGAATTAACCCCTCCAGGTCAGGGCTGAGGCAATGAAGATGTAGTTTGCATTGCTGCAATCCATACTGTGCATGTTGGGTAAATAGGAGTTTTCAGTCTCCAGAACTGCCAACCCAGCCCCTTTCACCAACACTAAATGCAATTTAAAATGATTAAATGAAGTTATTTCCCACAGGGAACTTTCCCTCAAAGTAGTGCTCCCAAAAGATCATGGAAATGTTTGCAAAACTTCGTTAGGGCAGAGCCAAACTGAGGAAAAATATGGAGACTGTGACTAGGACACCTAAGAATACGATCGGTGTGTGCATCTGACTCTTTGAGGAAATTGTTTGTGGGAAACAGGCAGGTGATTGCACCAATCTCTGGAAAAAGTTACCTCCCTGATTAAAGATTTGCACTTTGCTCTAAAGCATTTTACTGCTTGCTCCACTCCCTGCCATTCTGAACTACACATCAACATGAAAACACAACTGCCCACAGACTGGGGCTCAGGGTCCAGCCAGCTCAAATCCCAGTCCAAACCCAGCCCAGACATGTACAGAGTTTGAGAGCATTCTGACTTCTGGGGAGCTGTAGCGATTTACACCAGCAGAGGATCTGGTCTAGAGTTAGCAATTCATTAATGAGAAGAAAGCTGGTCTTGTGATTTAAGCACAGGACTAGGACTGAAGAGATCTGGGTTCTTTCCCCATTTCTGTTACAGACTTCCTGTGTGACCTTGGGCAAGTCATTTAAGCTCTGTGCCTCAGTTTCCCTCTCTGTCAAATGGAGCTATTACTTCCTTATTCCACAGAGGTTTCTGAAGCATAATTAATACTTGTAGAGGTGCTCAGATACTATGGTGATACACGTATCATTAAAATAATAAACTTCACCTGAGTAGCCTCATGACATGTCCTGAAGGTTAGTTGACCCTAATCTTAGAGGCAAGCCATAAATTTATCATCATACTGCTGCCTCAAAACATTTTACCTACTCTTGTTGTAAGTAATGCCTAGGGTTCCTATAATGAGGAGATGAGAGAAAACCAGTCTGTGTATTGTGTGTATTTGTGATGGCCTCTTTAGGGGTTTCTCCTGCACAGCCAGTTCCCTCTGTTGTTGGGGTGGGAGGTTAACACACAGTACCAGGGGGGAGGGGGATGCTTCTGAAAACAGACACACATTACGGTCCCACACGATACTGAAACGGAAAGGGAACTTGGGGCAGGTGTGGGATCTGAATCTGCTCTTTAGTCATTTTTTCAAACGGACTAGATTACTTTCCAGTTGATGGTGCCCCTTTAACTCCCCTGGGTATTTCTAAACACCAGAAAAGGGGGTGGGGGGTGCTAAGGGAGACTACAAGCAGTTTATCCCAAGCCAGAAAGGCATTGCCCGGGCTGTTACTGAACACCTTGGGCCACTGGGCATTTTTCAGATGGGACCAGGAGCTGCCCAGCAGCACAAACCCTAGTCAGTGAAATCCAGGGCAAAGTAACAAATATTGAGCCAAACCCTGAGGGGACTTGGCACCTCTTCCTGGCCCCCCACAAGCACATGGGGTCTCACTGCCTCGCCTTGAGACCCACAGGCAGGTGGCACCTCCCCGTGGCACCTATGGGTGCCAGGCACCTTCAAAGTGACTTATGGGTGCTGAGTGCCCAGCACCTCCCCGCGGCACCTGGGGGTGCTCGGCGCCTTTCCGGATCCCAGCAGGCAGCCGCCCATCCCCTCCGGCCGGCCGCACGCCGCGGCGGGCGCTCACCCACCTGGGCAGGCCTGCGGGTAGTCGTGGCAGCAGTCCATGGTGCGGGGACACGCCTGGTCGCAGTAGCAGGCGCCGTGGGATCGGTCCGGTCTCCAGCCGCTGCTGACACAAGCCAGGTCTCTGCCCCGGCAGCAGCGCCCCAGCTCGGCGCAGCCGGCCTCCGAGCCGGGCGCCAGGAGCAGCAGCAGCGCGGCCGCCGCCAGCCAGCCGGGGCCCCGCACCATCGCCGCGCACGGCTCGGGGCGAGGGCAGCAAATGCAAACCCGGCCGGAGCCGCGCCCGGCCCCGGAGCGGGCCGGGCAGGCACCGCGTGGGGAGCCCGGCAGCTGCCGCCGCAGGGGTGCGGTGTCCAGGTGCTGCTGAGCCGGGCGAGCAGGCGCCCGGGGGGAGGCGGTGCCGGCGGCTGCTCAACTCATCGTCCCCACAACGTGCTGAGCCGGGTGGGGGCGAATCCCACCGCAGCCGGGGCTCCCTTAACCTCAGCCCAGCCCAGCGTCCGCTCCCTGCGGCGATTGCGCTCAGCTTCCGCGATTTGCAAGGAACAAGGCGCCTTCCCCCTCCCCAGCCAGCTCTGACACACCGGCCAGGACCCGGGACTTTCCTACTCTCCCCGGTGCTCGGCGCTGGCGCCCTTGGACACACGTGCCAGGGTCCCAGCTCACACTTGTGTGATTCATCCACACAGACCAGCTCAAAGCTCGGCAGGGTGGAGGGCGGGGCTGTGGGACTCATTTCATTCACCTGCCTCCGCCCCCGGCTTTCCTGAGGCCAGCCATTGACCTCAAAGAGTAGCGCTGAAACTGCCTCTGAAGAGCCCTACACACCCCTAATGAGGGTCCGGTAGCACCGGGTTTCCCTTAGGCCAACATGAGCCACTGCCCTAGGGCAGAGACTGCCTTTGTGTGGGCAATGTCTAGTGCAGTGGGGCCCAGGTACTGGTTGGGGGGACCCTACATGCTATGGCAATACAACCAGGGCCGACGAGAGGGGGGGGGAAGCCGGTACAAATTACCAGGGCCCGGCGGTCTGGACGCGGCCCGGCTTTCCCCCCTTCTGGTCAGCCCTGTTTAGCCGGTCCGCGCTTGCTGGGGGGCCCGAAAAAAAATTTTCACTGGGGCCTGAACCCGCTCTCAGCAGCCCTGAGTACAACTGGATAATAAACCCTGCAGAGGTGAAAGTAAGCCTGTACGCTCGGGTATGGTGTATCGGCAAGAGCCGGTTTGACGTACCGGGCGGTCCGGCTTCCCCAGGGCGCAATTTAAAGGGCCTGGAGCTCCCAGCAGGGGCTGGAGCCCCAGGCCCTTTAAATTGCCACCGAGCCCCACTGCTGGAGCCCTGGGGTAGGGCTGCGGGGCTCTGGGGGTTATTTAAAAGGGGCGGGACTCCCGCTGCTTCTACCACCCTGGCCCTTTAAATAGCCGCCGGAGCCCCACCGCCACTACTCCAGGGCTCCCGCGGCTATTTACAGGGCCGGGGTGGTAGAAGCAGGGGAGCCCTGGGCCCTTTAAATAGCCCCCAGAGCCCAGGGGTAGGAGGGGCCCAGGGGCTATTTAAAGGGCCCTGGGCTCCAGCTGCCTCTGCTGCCCCGCTCCTTTAAATAACTGCTGGAGCCCTGCCGCTTCCCCAAGGCTCCCGCGGCTATTTACAGGGCTGGGGCGGTAGAAGCAGGGGAGCCCCGGACTGCTGCTGCTACCCCAGTGCCGGGGCACTTACCTTACAGGGTGGGCTGGGGCTGGCTCTGACTCCCTCAGCCACGCCCCTTCCACCCTAGGCCTCGCCCCTTCCGGGGGCCAGAGCTGGCCCCAGCATACAGGTAAGTCACTGGACTTACTTTCACCCCTGCCTGACAGTATTCTAATCTATTGTAACGCTCCAGAGATCTTCGGCTAGCAATGGTGATGTTACATCATATTATTATTATTTATCTGTATGGCATAGCACCTGGGAGCTCTAGTCATGGACCACTGTGCTAGGAGCTGGCCAAACACAGAACCAAACAACAGTCCTTGCTCCAATCTCAGGTTTTCAGTACTTCAGACCATTGCTATAGACCACAACAGTATTTTTATTAGGCTAATTCTTTGCTATAACATACTTATATCTGTCCTTGATGTTAATACACTTTGTTTCTTGACTTTAACCTTGCAGTGGCTGTGAGATGAACATGATGTATGGCTCAGCTTCTGCAACTTTTGAAACTTAAAGGGTATGACATGTGTGCATTAGCTGCCAGCTGTTAGCCAGCTCAAGCCCCCCAAAAAGGGACACAAAGAATACTACCAAAAAAACATTTAAAAGACACTATTTTTTTCAGATATAACTCCAGCAAATCCAGGACACCACTATAACCTGAGGCTGCATCATTCTCACTAAAGCAGCTTGTAATAAACATGATCCAGCTGTCTACCCTGCCTCGCTGCAACAACTTTACTAAGAATTTTTTGCTAGCTTTCAAGTGCTGGAGGCTTAAAGACATTAGAGCAACCCCTGTGAATTATTTAGCTATTCATTGGGGATCTGATGGTTCTACTGTAGCTTTTTAGCAAAGGAACTGGCTTTAAATATTGATCACGACAGATGTTATTACTTGCACTGTGCTGAATAGGGGTTTGCAAAACCCACCCACTGACTTGTTACAAGGGATTATACTAGAGTTCTAATGGTGGGCAGAGGAATAAAGTTGCCACTTAAGAGAGGCTGCACTGAAGACATTTCTAGATGTGGAAAATATTATTACAGAGCAGACTGTGAGGTTCTGAGCACTTGGCAGTTCAGGGGACCTAGCCCCTCCCAGGAGCAGGCCTTCCGAAAGAATACAAAATAAAAGACACGTTATCTTCCATGTATGGCCATGTGTGGCTGTGACAAAGGAATTCGGGGAAGCCAAGGAGTTGGGAAAATAAGAGGCAGCGTGGTCTAATGCTCACAGAAAGAGACCAGGAATTTAGGATTCTAATTCCTCCCTTTGTCACTGACTCACTATGTGACCATGGGTAAGTCATTTAATCACTCCATACCTCTATTTACTCATCTATCAGGCTTAACTAATCAATCAACATAAAGCCAGAGGTCCTCAGTGGCCTTGTGCATATTATGCAGAGTGGCATCAATGGAGAATAATTCTAAGGGATTTCCTCTGTCTCAGGCACTAATGCTGCTATCTCTTCCGTGCTCCTAGTGCCCATCACACTGGGGCACAGGGGACACATTCACATTGCACTGCTACTAAAGCTCTCCTCCTGTTCAACCATCGGTCTCAAGAACACTCTGTCCCGGCATTGTAGTTGTTCAGCTAACAAAGGCCATAAGTAAGACAGGCTCCACTGACTGTTTCAATAACAAGCAGCAGCAAAAGCAAAGCTCAGCCCGCTGGATTAGCAGAAGCTTGTTCCACAGACAACAGAGCAAAAATTTAGTTTTATGCAGATATGGGGCCCAAATCAAAACCTCAAACTTCGAGGAAATTCAGATCAGGATCCAGACTTTGTGGTAGACTTCTCGCCCAATACAGCCTCCCCCTAAACTTTGGGATAGTTAACCTCCAGCTCCCAATCGGAACTTTGCTGGTTGACTCCAGTGCTAGCTTTAAAGGATAAGAGTTAACTCTCCCTTATTCTGAACTAGTTGGAGACTAGCCTTGTGTGAACCCCTCATTTGAAATGGTTTTGCCACTTCAATGTCGACAGGCTCTGAAGTTGGAAAAGGGCCACATTGAGACAGGCCCTATTTTCCCCTGGCTAAACCTTGCTGAGACCCCATCAGCAAGGCAACGGGCTCCCTAATTTGCAGGCACCAGAAGTGGGCCTACTGGCCATATTTGAGAACACCATGTGACCTGGCCCAGGCAAACGTATTGTGCAGCAATAGGTATGCAGCACCTCAGCGTGCCTGGGTCTCCGGAGCGGAAAAGCTCCTTGTCCAACTTTGACAAAATGTACACAGCTCACTGCAGGGCCATGAGTAACAGTGAGATGGGACCCAAAGCTGATCTTGAGTGTGCCCGAGAGTCAAGTCAAACAATGTGACCTCTAGTGCTAGCTCCTACCACCTGTGACACTGAGAACCTGACCCACAGCTTGTCTGCTCCGATGCCAACAAGATAAAGTTACAGATGTTTTTCCGCAGGAAAATGGAATAGCAGGCCTGATCCAACTCCCATTTAGGTCTGTGGAGAGAGTCCAATTGGTTTGTACTCTGAAAGGGCTGGAGCCAATGAACAACAGCAGAGAACAGAAAATGAGAGAGAATGTGTGTGAGGGTTGGGGGAGGGGGGGGGAATGAGGGTGTGTGAGAGACAGAAGGGGGTCAGAGGGAGGGGCATGTGGAAGTTGATGTGATCCATTCTCCCTCCATAAAAGAAACAATTCCACTATTTGGAGTCAGCTGTTCCTGTGCCTAATGCTTCACTTTATTTCATGGCAAAGCCTAGCAGGCCCATTCCAAGAACATGCAAGCTCTCTGCCCTTTCCGCTTTATCACAAGGCAGCATGACTAGCTCGCTTTGCCAAGTGGGAGCAGTTCAGAGGCAGGAAGAGTCCACAGGGGTGTTCTTGGCACTGGCTGCTGTGCTTGCCAAGCTAAGGGGAACACCAATGGGCTGTTTGCTGGGACCAAGCAGACAAACAGCTTTATCTGCTCCTTCAGCACACAGCTGCCTTTCCTGCCAGCCTCTTGGGATTTCCTTCCCCTCTGGTTCATTTTTTCTGTCTTAATTAAGCAAGTTGCACTGCAGCAGAGCTGCCAGTGACCCAGTTCCCAGAGGCTTTCATTCTCAGTCCCCCTTTGTTAAACTCGTGGGCAGAAGGATGCTGGCAGATGAAACATTCCTTAGAAGTGGTAGACACAAAGGAACCCTTCTTCTCACTTTTACTTCTGGATAGTGCTCGGGACTGTTAATTGCTCTCCCTGGCCCAGCATCAGTGGTGTCTGCATTACAGGTGAACGCATCCGCTTGTGGAACTGGAGCCACTGTGCTACAAGCAAGGAGGGTCATCAAATCCCTTCGTAAAACTCTCCTTTGCCATAGGGTGACCAGATAGCAAGTGTGAAAAATCGGGACGGGGTTGGGGGGTAATAGGTGCCTATATAAGAAAAAGCCCCCAAAATTGGGACTGTCCCTATAAAATCGGGACATCTGGTCACCCTACTTTGCCATGATGCCTACAAAAAAACTTGACAATGGTTAGGCAACTGGTGTGCAGAGTGCTGCCCATGATGCTGGTCAATATTGTTTCCTTGGTTCCCCCAGTCTGTTCTGTCTGTACCCATCTCTTTCTTCTGTCTTATATTAGGTCATGAGATCTTTAGGGTAGGGACCATCTTTTTGTTCTATATTTGTACAGCACCTAGCGCAATGGAGTCCTGAGCCATGACTGGAGCTTGTAGAAACTACCGCACTACAAATAATAATAATAATCATGATGCCAAAGAGGTCCAGTAATATTTCACCATTCTGGTTTCATTGGGCCTAGGAGAGCAAACACTGCGGGGGGAGAGGGGAGTAATACTATTTAAAGGGCACTGTGCTAGAAATATTCAAGTTCACAGTGTGCCTTTAAAAATATCTATCAGAAAATGCAAACAAGAGCAGTAAAGCTCAAGCCCCATTTGGATCCAGGTGAGGATTTTGAAGACTCTTGGGGCAGGAGAGATGAAGGAGGAGTAGTTTGGGGCTTTGGTTCTGCCTGTTATAAACACGGGGAGCTTTGCAACATTCTGTCATAGATTCTGAACCCCCCAAAGTTTGGTTCCTGAGTTTGAGTTTAGTAAAGATCTTTTAACTCTTTCCTTTTCATCTCATTGGCCATGGAGACACATTCCTCTGTTTCTGCTGATGCCATATGTGCTGATGTCCCCCGGCACTAAGTGAGGCTCCAGTGGCCTCCTGTGATGCTGGAAATAATGCTTGATTAATTTTTCAGATGCAAGGCTTGGATTGTGCTGCTGCTTAGCTCATGGGCACCAATTCAAGACTGTGGCTATGTAATGATGTTTGCTCCTGCTCCCCATCTGCCCTAGCCAAAGGGAAAGTGCAGCAGGGGGTGGGAGGATAACAGGAATCAAAAGGGAGACTAAACAGCTCCACATGGTACTTTGCTAACATTCCCTTTCACACAGTCAATTCTGCGTGTGCTTCACTGGCCTGGCAGAATAGGGAAGAGCTGGCTCCTTGCCAAGGCCAAAGGGATCGCTGGGTCTTTGTGTATGTGGCACTCGTCCGTCTCTGTAATTTACTGAATGGTTTCTCCTTCCAGCTCCTTTCCTCTGCCAGTCAGATGGGGAAAAGCATCCAGCTCAGGGGAGAGGAGAGAGCAAGCACTGTGATCATGCTCTGTCAGCCCTACTCCATATGTCATGGCTGGGGCTCCTTTAGAGCTGTGAGTCCAAGAGCCTTTGATTGTTTTCAGAAGGGTCACTAACTTACTCTGCTCAACTATTGCGGGTTTAAAGAGTAAGACAGGTGAGGGTTTTTTAGTCAGTGGCCGGGGATCTTTGAAGGGTCCCAATCCCAGCCCACACTCCACCCTCAGCATCCTATTCGCCTTACAGTCCCTCCGCCACCCAGCCTTGTGATAACCCTCCCTCTGGCAGCTGCTGGAAGGAGCTGTGCGCAATGCCATTCCTTGCATGAGCCAGATACACACAGGGTGCTCCCACCCCTCCTTTCCAGGGGCTGCTCTAACATTCCCAGAGCAAAGGACAGAGCACACTGCATGTTGCGCTGCTGTTACAATACTGGTTAGACCACAGTGAGCAGTTTATTAATCCTGAGCTCGAGGAGGCAGTTTGGTCTTGTGGTATGAGCTGGGGCTAAGCGTCAAGGCTCCTAGGTTTTCTTCCAAAGAGACCTGTTATTAAGAGCTTTATAGAATTACCATATCCATGTTAAAAGTCCCCATGTCCTGTCTCTCTCAAGCCATTCCATAGATTGGCTGCTGGCCTTGACTGCAATAGAAATAGATGGGCTTGCTTTCCCATGCAACCCACTCGCAATATGAATGCATGCACTCAAGGCCAAGCCGAAAACAAATTCAGAACAAGCCGATAACAAGGCCTTAGCGCCAAGAAGAAAAAGGATGTAGTGTGAGAAAATACCCAAGAGCAGGAATTAAGAGATTATTTTTTCTTTTGACAAACTGAAAATAATTCTCCTAAAACTAGTGGAGTTTCGCCAATTTACTTTCGCACCTGCTCCTGCTTTCTCAAAATCCCCATCTACCTTCTTAGCCCAGGCACCCTGTGTGGAAAGTCGTAATTAAAAAAAGTGATGACGGGAGGGGTGGGAGAGGGAGGACAAAACATTTTTGAGTCTCAGAAAAGGCTTGTGATTTGGGCCAGGTTCAAGAGAGTTCTTATTTTATCCAGTCTGGTTCACGCAGAATGTATGTGAGAGGATTCTAAGCTATAAGGGTGTTTAACTCTGAACCTTGATTCATTACTCCTTGCTAAGTACTGTTGAGATTTAGGAATGGAAGGGATCTTTGGATGGAATTATTATATTTACTTTTCTGTACCTGCCTGTGAGCCTTTATTCTGAGAAGAGATGGAGGAAAAGCTTTCACCAAGCAGGTCAGGTTTGATACTGAGCAAAAGTCAGAGACGTTTCACATAAGATTTGCCATATTTATTATTGTTCCATAAGCTCTGGTACTCTGTCTCCTGCTATACCGGATAAGACCATTGAACAATCTAATCCTAAACGCCATCAGCAACAAACACCCTTCATAAATAATTGTATAAATTAACAAAAAATAAACATGGCCCCTTTCACACTAAAGGGGAATCTGGCTAGCATATGTAAGCAGGGTATTGCCCCATAGGCTTAAGAGCCTCTCACCCAGAAACAAATAACTCTTTGTTGGCCCTTCTGCATCCTGGGCCAGTTCAGAACTCCAGGCCCTGCTGTGTCTCGAGGAGAAAGAGCCAGTGTTGTTACCACGTCTGTAGAATGTGGCCCCTGCCTCACTGCAAACGGGGAGAGGAGATCACATCAGCTTGCAAGACAGCTGGGTATGGGGAAGTCATGAGAAGAGGGCAGCTGACTCCTGCTGCCACCTCTGCAGCCCTATTTTAAGATCAGCTAGGTCCGATATCTCTGCGTTTGTTCAGTTGGATGCATGTCAACAGTTTTATTCACAGGATTTAGAGTTGCAAGGTGCCGCAAAGAGAATCTTCATCTGGGTGGAGGCAAGTTACTTGTGTAACTTTATAGGGAAAGCAAACAGCCCTCACTGATTTCAGCTCTGCTCTCAGCTGTGAGAACATTAACGTTGGCCAGAGAAGCACATGGTCAGCTCATTAATCCAGAGCGGCTCTCTCTCCCTGGACGCCAGCAATGAAGACTTGAACATCCACAGCATATCAAGTTTTATCCAGTCACTCTGCCTCTTCTTCTCTCAATTACAACACTGCGCTAGTGACAGTACAGGTGAGGGCTAGAGCTGGGTGAAGCAGGACTCTGTATAGCAAATAACTGATTCAGTTCAGTTTGCTCTGTCTTCTGTTCATGAATTGGAAGAGAAGAGGGGATTCATCGGTGACACACTGGACATAAAGGAGTCAAACCTGCTGTCATCGGAATCAGTGGCCAAACTCCCATTGTCTATAACAGGGGTCGGCCACCTTTCAGAAGTGGTGTGCCGAGTTTTCATTTATTTCACTTTAATTTAAGGTTTTGCATGACCAGGACCCAGGCAGTGTGAGTGCCACTGAAAATCAGCGTGCCACAGGTTGCCTACCCCTGGTCTATAATGAGACCAGGAGCAGGTCCAAAGTGGTCAGATCATTTATTTTTAAGTAAATAAAATACATTTATAAAGCTTTTAGTGGTTTCTCTGATGCCCTTTTGCTCCCCACCAGAGCAAGATCAGAAGCAACCTGCTTATTTGGAACTGGCACATTTCACACGCAGACTAAAGCTTTGGCTTTCTGCTTTGTGTTTCCTAAAGAATACAGGAGAACCTCAGAGTTACGAACACCTCAGGAATGGAGGTTGTTCATAACTCTGAAATGTTCATAACTCTGAACAAAACCTTATGGTTGTTCTTTCAAAAGTTTACAACTGAACATTGACTTCCTACAGCTTTGAAACTGTACTATGCTGAAGAAAAAACTGCTTTCCCTTTATTTTTTTAGTAGTTTACATTTAACACAATACTGTGCTATATTTGCTTTTTTTTCCCCACCTGTGCTGCCTGATTGTGTACTTCCAGTTCCAAATGAGGTGTGTGGTTGACTGGTCAGTTCATAACTCTGAGATTCTACTCTGCCCTTTAAAAAATGCCCCCATGAGCATTCCAGGTCCGAGACGACTTTCTCCTAACTGGAGGGAAAGCCAAGGGCAGAGCTGGAGTTTTTGCACACTCACACTGGGTCACTGTTCCTGGGTCATACCCAACGTTGTGAGGTGCTAGCAGGGAATTTTTCCGAGCCCAGAATAACTCTAGAACACAGTTCAAGTAGGCCAGGTCACACTCTCTCCTTGGGAAGAGGGAATAGATCACTCAGTATCCCCTGTGTCACTGTCACAGGCTCCCTATTCATCTTCCAGACTAATTCAAAAACACCCTGCTGGTTTTCAGAACTCTCCATGGACTTGCTCTACTTTGCCTCTCTAACATCCACATAATCCTCACCATCTCGTTCCAGTTTTTATGGTGCATTTACAGCCAAGGGTCACTCTAGCTTTCAGGGGTGGCCAACCTGAGCCTGAGAAGGAGCCAGAATTTACCAATGTACATTGCCAAAGAGCCACAGTAATACGTCAGCAGCCCCCCATCAGCTCCCCCTGCTCTCAGGGCCTCCCACCCACTGGCAGCTCCGCCGATCAGCACCTCCCCTCCCTCCCGATCAGCTGTTTCATGGCGTGCAGGAGGCTCTGGGGCGAAAGGGGGAGGAGCGAGGGCACAGCAGCCTCGGGGGGGGGGGGGGGGG